>CABHPP010116463.1:0-28738 GCA_902168425.1 Peromyscus attwateri | reverse complement strand
CCCCCCCCCTTCGGCAGCCTTTAAACTACAACATTGGTGCTGAGACTCTGGCAGGCTATCCTGGAGGTCCCTCCTGCCCAGCCCACAAGCGGCCTGAGGCACACTAGGATCCTGTTCCCAGTCTACCTGTAACAGACTCACTTTCCACCTAACTGACCATTGGGCTCTCCACCCAACACTGGTACGATTGATAAGGTCCCCTTCTTCTGGTCAGTGTAAACTCTTCCCTGGACCAGTAGGAGTGACTATTGAGCATCTGGCACCCCTCTGGTGTCCTTGGAGGTAGAGGACCCCCCAACCACTGCCTTTAAAAATACAGTTGACCCTCTTCACCAACACTCACCCCTGACCATTTCCCACAAGTGAAGCTTACTCTCTAGAGCGTGTTTTCTTGCCTTTTGGCCCCACCCTCAAGCCCTGGCACCTGGAGACCACATCTCTCTTGGGCTCAGACCCTCCACCCCTCTTCTTGCATGACAACATACTGAACAGCTTGTGCCTACTTAATCTGATTCTCCCTGGATTCATGGGACACAAGGAATTTCAGGCTTTTGGATCTCATTTCTCTACCTCACTCATGGGAACTGCACCTTCCACCATACATCCAAGCTCCCTCTTGGGATGCCTTTTGGAAAACCGCAGACCTCTACACTTAGCACTCGACTTCAGGACTTAACTTATCTACCTTTGCAGTCAAATCTGGTCCCAATCCCCCTTAGATAATCAATCCAAATGGCCACTTACCAGGACCCTATATCCTGATATTTTACAGGACCTTTGCAACTTCTGCCAGTGATTGGACAGACAGAAGGGGTACCCTGTGTCCAAACTTTCTCTTATCTTCACTCCAAGCCCTCCCTCTGTTCTTTCTTCCTGTTCCTCTACTCAGCTCCTGCTAACCATGAAGCCTGTTAAGGTGCATATCCCCTTTTCATTAAGTGAACTCTCTCAGAAAACAAAACAAAACTGGGGTCTTCTATATCTAACTCTACTTCTTTCCTTAAAGAATTACAATGTTGGTTTCTGCAGCCTCAGCAGCAGCCTGCCTCTGCAGCCAAAGCAGTTACATCATCACCTGTCGCCACGTCCCTTTCCACCATCAGCTATGGGACACCCTTTAAAAGTGCCCACCAGGCAGAGCTCGCTGTCTTCACCTCTTCTCTTACTTCTCTTGCCTCTTCTTTTCTCTATTACCTCTCTTCCTCCTCTTGTCTGCCTGCCTCTCTCAAGTCTCCACTCTGGCGCAGTCTTTTGCTCTCCCTCCTCCCCCAATAAACCCCTTGCACTAAGTCTG
Source organism: Peromyscus attwateri (assembly GCA_902168425.1). Classification (NCBI taxonomy): domain Eukaryota; kingdom Metazoa; phylum Chordata; class Mammalia; order Rodentia; family Cricetidae; genus Peromyscus; species Peromyscus attwateri. The sequence goes on along the minus strand of CABHPP010116463.1, from coordinate 27,444 downwards.
TTGCAAGTGGCGGTTTGCTTAGTGGCACACCTGGGCAGGGCCCGCTGAAAGGTACCCACTTCATGCTTGGACTCTATCCCCCTGCTCCACCGACAACATACCCACTCTCTTCCACCTGCAATGAATCTGCATCCTCATTCACCAACGATTTTGTCTTCTACTCTATATCAGCAATTAGGTCTCCGGTGGGGCTACCCACCTCTGACAATTACCCTGAATGTGAGACTTCATTTCTTGAGCACAGTACTCTCCTCACCTTCTGGCTTTTCTCGAAGTTCTAGTGCCAGGCGACTGTGTCCCTTTCAGGCTCAGAGCCCTCAGTCCGTGCTCTTGCATGATGACATACTGAACAGCTTGTGCCTACTCAGCCCTTGGCCCTTGTTCTTTGCTTTCCTGATGACATAACTAAATAGCTTTTGCCTACTCGATCCGATCTCCCTTGATTCCTGGGATGCTAGGAATTTCAGGCCTTTGAATCTTCTTCCTATGCCTCATCCTTGGGAACTGTGTCATATACCTCCAAGTTCCCCATTGGGATGCCTTTTGGAGACCCACTGACCATGCCTTTCAAATCAAATCTGGCCTCAGTATTCCTTAGACCAGGCAGCAGGGGAAACAAGAAAGAATTCTCCACTTTTTTTTCTTTGCTCCAAGACCTGCATATATCTGTCTGCTCTCCCTCTCTAAATGTCCTATTTATCTTTGCAGCAGTGTGGGAGTCAGAGATGGAGAATCCAGCTTCATCTTGCTCAGCACATACTGGTTTTCCCTTTCTTTTTATTTATTCAACTCCTGTTTAATATATATATATATATATGTGTGTGTGTGTGTGTATACATATATGTGTATATGTATATATGTATATGCATATATGTATACATATATGTATACGTATATACATATATATTATGCACACACACATATGTGTGTGTGTGTGTGTGTGTGTGTGTGTGTGTGTGTGTGTATGTGACTTGGATTTAACTCTATGTGTATGAATGTAAGCTGGATTCAACTCTGTATATATGTACATATGTATTGTTCAGGAAAACATGTTTTAAACAGCAACTATGTGGCTCTCCTCCATCTTGCGTGGTGACCTCATCATGATGTAGGCAGCTGACAACCATCTTTTTTTTTTTTTGGTTTTTCGAGACAGGGTTTCTCTGTGTAGCTTTGTGCCTTTCCTGGAGCTCACTTGGTAGCCCAGGCTGGCCTCGAACTCACAGAGATCCGCCTGCCTCTGCCTCCCGAGTGCTGGGATTAAAGGCGTGCGCCACCAACGCCCGGCTCAACCATCTTTTACTAAGGTTAAAGGGTACATTTCTTAGTCCAAATGAGCTCTTAGTTTGTATATCCTTTTAGACTAAGAAAGCAACAAGTCTCAAATATTTCAGATTGGTATGGACTTTTGTATGATGATAGAAATGTAAAGTTATATGTGACTCAACTCTGATTTAGAATATACTCTATATGTTGTAAAATTTAAAGTCATAAAGATCTATTCAGATTAACAAAAGCTAATTTAGTGATTTACACCTAAGTACTTACGTTTTTGCCAAATGTTCAGCACCAAGCTTCTAGAGAATTTAGATAAGTGACAAAAAATATTTGATAAATAAGGTATTTGATAAATAAGATATATATTCTATATGGAGTTTCTGGTCCCTTGAGAGGGTCCTTTTCTGGGGTTGGACATTTGGGCAGAGCCCCGCCGCCTATGGCTTGTCAAGGGCAGTGCTGGTCTCCAGGCTCCCTCAGTCCCTGCTCATGGGCCACACCCCAATTCACAAGCCCCTTTTCTCCTGTTCCCATTTAGTCCTGGGGATCTTTCCCCTGTCACTATTCCTTGCCTTCTCAGGAGACAGCCTTAGCAGTTTGGAACAAACTTGTTCTGTTTTTACCCACAGAATGGCTATTTTGGTTTCTTTACTGAGCCCATTTTATATGATTAAAAAGTTTTATTTTGATATTACAAGAGCTTCAACACAAAATCATTATTTTTAAGGCTAACCCTGACAGGAATGTAATGTAAAGTCCTAGTTTTATGAAAGCTACTGACTTATTGTAGACTGTTAAGAAACACGAGTTCATAGTCAGTCATCTTATAAATGATCAAATTCTTTAATTGTAGTCATGCTAAGTGCTAATATAATTAATTACAGTGATAAGCCTTACTTAGTTCCCTGTACATGTTTCCAAAGTTAAGCTTAAAACAAGTAACTAGAAAAAAAGTTTGTCTATTCAGATGTACCTAATAGATAGACAGTCCTCAAATGCTGAGAGATCTGAGAACATGGCGTCTTAAATGTTTAATAAAAAAGCTTTTCATGATAGAGAGACATACCAGCTCCTGGTGGCATCATCCAAAGAAGATGGATGGGCACAGAAGAACCTCCACTTGGACCTTGCTTTAAATGTGGCTATGTCAGCCACTGAGAAAAATACTGCCTTTCATCTCAATTGCTGCCAAGACCCTCTCCAGACTGTGGAAAACAGGACACTGGGAAATCGATTGTCACACTTTGCCTAGACAAGGTAGGCTGGTCCTCTCACAAGTCCCTATTCCACAGCAAAGTCTGTCAGATCTTCTGAACCTGGCAGCCAAAGACTGTTGTTGCCCTGAGACCTCTGCCTCCAGTGACCACAGAGGACCCTGGGGTATCTGTCTAGGTAGTCAACAAGTCTCTGTCATTTTTAATAGATTTGGAAGCTGCTTGATCTGCACTTCTGCTCACTCAGGTAAAGTTTCCTTCTCAGAACTCTGATGGTGTTTGATGACTAGGCTAATAATAGCTTTGTCATTTTAACAGCAGCAACCAAGGCTTCATCTGCCTTCTCAGCTCTCTCTGTGTGTAAAATTCACACCGTAGGACTCACTCTCCTACAGCTAATACTAATTCTAGACACAATTTACCTTGTTATCAGACTCAAAAAAGAGATAAACTCACAGAACAGATTCCAATGTAACTTTTTACTATCCCTTTATTTAAAGGAACTCACTTTACAATGTCTGCTCTCAGTAATCAACCACCTATGTCTCCTGGTGAATTAGGTAGAAATAAGATGTTTTAAGGTGTAAAGTTTATGTGAGGATATGAAAGCTTTAAGATGTAAGGATCAAAGAATGTTTGTTTTCTAATGACTCAAAGGCATGAGTATACTGCCATTTTTACAATGTAAATTTCAGTACAGATTATAAACAGTGGGAATGCTAATGTGTCTAAAACTTATCTTTTGGCAAACTCAAAAAATTCTTGTAAGCTCCAGGGGGTCAACTTGGATCCACCTGGGACAGATCAGATGCTTTCCAGGTAAGTACTGTCAATCAACAGCCTAAGTTTCCCCACTTTTTCCTGGTCTTGGGACTCCACTCCCTCAATTACCAGGACCTAAGAAAAAAAACTTTCTCCTGAACTTAACTCTATCTTCTGCTCTGCCAGCATCTTGCCAGGTAGAAGTGGCACTATACAGTACCACAGAGCCCCGACAGCAAAGTGAAACAGCCAGCTATCCCAAGACTTGGTCAGCATCCCAGCTTCTTCAGATCCTCCAAAGATGCCAGTGTCCCAAGGTCAGCAGAAAGCAGTCGCAAGAACACAGCACCCTCATTCTTGCCTCACCTGTGACCCCCTTCCTATTTCCTCACCTTTTTATGATAAACGAAAGGGAGGAATGTTGGCATTCAGGCATTTACACTGTAGCTCTGACAGGATACTTCATCAGCTACTGCCACTCCCTGTACGCATGTGCTGCTTCCCCTTATAAAAGGCAAGCATTTCCTGCCTCTCTCTCTCTCTCTCTCTCTCTCTCTCTCTCTCTCCCAAACCTTTGTTGCCCTCAGAGGCTTCTTCTCCATTCCTCTCCCCTCCCTATGACAACCCTTTCAGGTGAGTTCTGTTGTATGGTGTTACTTTTCTTCCCACAACCTTTAAACTACAACACTTTGTACAGGATTTTGAAATGTTTCAAGAAAGGGTTTTTTTATTTTTTTTTTAAAGTGGTTAGTTCATGGAAATGAGAGAAGATATAAAAAATAGGAAAATAAAAATGAGTGGGGGAAAATTCATAAATTCTTTGATGAAGAGGTATTTATACCAAATAGGGAAACAATAACATTTAAAAACACATTATTAGATATTTGTGTGCACACACACATACATATGCATTGGCAAAGGATTTGCTGTAAGGAAAGTTTTGGTAATATTTCCAGGATATAGAGAATATTGCAGTCTCTGTCACATTATCATGAAAGAAGAGCTTATCCAATCTTCCTCCACAACACATTCTCAGTAAACAAAAACAAAACCCATATACATAAAACATAGAAATTTAGATTTTTTTTCTGGCTTTTTATCTTGATATATACTGTACTACCATTTACTATTCTTGTTATAGTAATCTTTTTATAAAACATTGTCTATCAGTGACTATATGACAGGAGGCAAAATGCTGCCTGCTAAGAGTAACATATGTAATAGATTTCAGAATGATTAAAAAATGTTTGGATATTCCTCAAGCACTCCTTAGGCTGGCCCATGAATCAACCTGAATTTGTCCCTTTGAATAAATCACATCACCTGAATGAGACATGAGACAGAAGCTCTTCTAAGGATAGCCAAGGGCCTGTCTCCAAATTGGGGTAATTCAGATTCTCTTTTAGGCTGCCAACTAACTACAACCTGGATATAGTGGAAATTTTCAGATTATTGGTGGTAAGACATAAAAATGCCCTGGAGTTTCCCGGAAGTACATTCAGAGAGTGTCACCATACACAGGGGCGTACTGGCACTAATATTTTGGTTATTACATTCGGTCAGTCATAAAAGTCAGCACATTATGAAAGGTTCCATCTATGTGTAACTCCTGAGCCACATATTTAAGGTGAGCACTGTTTTAGGTACTATCCATATATTGTCAAAATTGATAACTTTTTAGTTTCTAGCATGGATTTGAGAATTGAAAGGTGTTCTAAATTGTATATCTGGAGTTTTGCAATCTAAAAAACATTTCTGTACATTTTTCAATGGTGTGTGAGAGTAGGCAGGATCATCCAACTTTTGTAGAATAGCCCAGAATAGTGACAAAGCACATTGTAGTCATACTGAATAAACCTACTTCATAGAGACTATGTGAATTATATCTTCATGCACTAAAATAGATACAGTGAGAAAGTAAAGAAAGAGCAATATTTGAAAGAGAAAACAGACAAAACTTGTAACACAATCCAAAGTCTAGAATGTACAAAGGGTAGACTGTAACTATACTAAATGTACAACCTAACTGAAAGCTTGGAAAACTAAAAAGAAAAATAAAGTTGATATGGAAAAAGGAAATACAAGTTATAAAGGATGATTGTTGGAGAACTAAACAAAATTTTGCTTTTGAACATGTTAAATTAATCCCAACTTCATTTTGAAATTCAATTTAGAAAAAGGTGAAGATCTGAGGATTATACACAGATAAATATTCATGGAAATGCTGGACAAAAGAGTGAAGATCAAATTATAGTGAGCAATTGAAAAGGAAAATGACTGCATGGATATACAGATAAGTGCAAAATCATGAGGGTGAATTCCTGTAAGTCCAGGGGAGAATTTGAGGGAAAAGGATGGTTGAAAAATCACATACTAACTAAAAGAAGAAAGGAACAAACATACATAAATGATTTCACAAAAGTGCTTATTGATCTGATTGATAGACATGCAGGTCGGAGGTATGGGTAACAGGAAAACAGATATTTCAATCTGGATTCCAATGTTAGCTTGAAAAACAAAAATTAATGATTTCCCCATGACAGTGTACACATTATTCAGAACAAACATCTAACATGTTACCTGTTTCAAATCTTCATAGTATAAGAAAAGTAGTGGATGTTCTTTTTTCTTTTCCCACCAATTCTTAACATGACTGAACCATGAACCATAAGCCACTAAAATAGGAAAAAATAGTATCTCCATAAATGTTTATCAGAATAAAAATTTTTTAATAAGTCAATTGTGAAGACATTTTGTAAAATTTGGTAATCAAAGAAGCTGAGAATATAGGATCAATTTTCAAAAAGTTAAAATTAGCCATTTACAGATGTATCATCAACTTTTAAAATATAAATTACAGAGGGAACATTTCAGGTAAGGATAGATTAGCTGCCATTGAGTTATGCTGATGCCCATGGAAGATTTACATAACACAGCATCAAGTGTAAGTCTAAATATCACAGATACAGCATGTAAAACAGATCTCTCTAATAATGAGCAGAAACGTAGGATGAACTTTTAACACTGTGAAGGGATTACAGAAGGTCTTCATATGCCATTGATTATCATCACACTTGCAAATTAAATTTAATGGTAAATATTTAAATGTAGTTACTTTCCTACAATGGAATTTAATATATTAGTATTGAACTTGAATGTTCTGACTTTAAAAAAATGAAAGGAAAATAGATTATTTAAAATTAGTAATATTTGAACTAAAAACTATTTGACATCTTAAAGGTAAAGCTTAGGCCTACCTACCATTTCCAGCTAGGAATTTCTGCAGATATTCTTCCCAGGAGCCAGGAAGAGGTTGTACACTATTCATTAAATCAAAATGATAATATGAGACAGCCACATCCTTGGCATTTCGAGCCAGATAAATCATCTACATGAGAGAGAAGAAGAAAAGCAAGGGATGGTGCATTATTAATAAAGAAATATATTTATAAATAATTAAACTAGCAGAGTAGTTCTTCTCCCAGAAGTTGTGGATCATAACACTTGCCTATCAGCACTTATAATGTAGAATCTGTTCTCATGAACTTATTAAGGTTTAGTTAGCATACAAAGAAAGTACTTTCATATTTAAAAATCATTACACTTTATTTTTACCTACCACACCTCAAATTCTTTACATAAAGTCAAGTAAGAAGAACTAGATAATTGTAATTGTAGAGTTACTATTTAAGAAATTATTATCTATTGAAGAACTTGAAATTTCCTGCTAAGCAAACATTCAATCACAAATATTTCACTAAATAATGTCAACAAAACTTCAGGTAGGAGCAAATATTTTTTTTCCTTACATTTTTGTTGAAGGCCACATTATCTTGGCACAGAAAGGGGACAAAGTAGCAATATTGTGCTGATATGAGAATTCTGCTACTTTTAAGCTTAGGAAGTTCATATACATAAATTGAAATTAATTAAAAACACTTAACCATTCATAGTGGCAAACTCCTATTACTGTAGAACTTGGGTGGCTGGGAAAGAAAGATCAATTTCAAGGCCAGCCTGGCAGTTATGGTGATATCCTATCTCAAACAAACAAAACAAAATCAGAAAGAGAGGAGGGAAGAGGAGAAAATAAAAGGAGCCAGAAGAGAGATGAAAGGAAAAAAGAGAGTCAGGGAGGGGAGGGGGGATGCAGGAGAGAGAAGGGGAAAACATCAAGCCCTTCCTTGTGTAGTTTAGTTTTCCGAGTCACAAGGCATGCTACTATTTCTCACAATAAGAGTAGATAAATGGACAAGGTTCAACTGGAAGCAGCTTAACCTTCAGTCCACACTGTACCTTGCACTTGTTCTCCCAGAAAGATTTCGGGAGTAGATCAGCTGGTAGATGTGTCTTTATAATCCGAGGTGACGGAGTTGTTTTTAAGTGTTCAATACCTGGAAATTTCATTAGGAAATTAGAATGATCAGAGTACCAAAGAAGCTCAGATTCCTTCATCTTTCCCAACAATATTTGTAAATGTTATTTTTTTAGTGTACGTGTGTGTCCATGTGTGTGTCATAGATGTGTTCATGTGTCATGGCACTCTTATGAAAGTTAGAGGGCAACTTTCAAGAGTCCGTCCGTTTCTTGCAATGTGGCTTCCAGGTCCTTGCACCTGTACAGCAAGTAATATTTCCCCCTGAGCTGGCTCACTGTCTTCCATTCATTTTTTTCCCAGACATTTTGGAGCAATATTCAATGGAGGTGACTTCTAAAATAACTCTAGGCATTTTTCAGAATTCTGGGAGGTGGCATCAGGAGACAGGCAACAGTGTACACTTTGACATTTACCTCACTGCATTAAAAATTTCTACTATAGTTTTACTCAGTGAGAGACTTTTAAAATTTTATGAGTTTTGTTTCATTTTCTTTATCCCACAATGAAGAAGAAAATACTACTTTGGTAGCTTGGAGTTTTATCACATCTACTTCTTCAGGTCTTCCATACAAACATTAAAGTCCTATGCGTATTTTGTTTTCAGTATCATTTAGATCTCCTCTAATCTCTAAACTATCTGCTAATACCACATACTCTTGCCATTTTCACCGTAGGTATACATTCTTCAAAAAACTTGATTAATCAACTCCAAACAATCGCCTGTTTCAACTGTTTATAATTTATAATATAACATCCAGGCCCAATCAATGTTCTATATAATGCTTCCCTGTATGTAATACTGCATGTATTTTGTCATGGCGGCTCAAAGCTTTAATCCAATCCTCAAGAGGCTGAGGCATGAAGAACTTAAGTTCAAGGCTTGCTTGGACTTCCTAGAAGTCCATGATATCCTGTTTTTTATAGGGAACAATTCACAGAGTGTTCCCATGCTTATTGTCTATACTGGATCTATAATGTACATACAATAGAATGGAATTCCTTTAGAACAGGAATATAACATGTTATTTACCAATGAATATCTTCTTGATTGAAGTCCATGGCCCACAATAAATATTAAGCACAACCCCTTTATAACATTGAAATAAGATTGTGAAAATCAAATAAAAATCTCAGATGGCCAGTTAAGTTTGAGTTTTAGATACATAACAGATGTTTTTTTTGTGTGTGTGTGTGTCTCTTATAAAATCTTTGGGATAAATTTATACTGAATTAAATGTTTTATGGTCTGAATGTTAAATGCAATTGGAGGTTAGATGTCCTGGATTCTATCTGGAGATATTAATTAGAAAACTACAAAATTCCACCATGGACCTCATCATGTCTCCAAACTGGTACCTACAGGCATGTTACCCAGGACAGAGAAATGAAAATTGGAATCCTCTATAGGCAGAAGCTTCCCTCTGTTAATCTCAGGCTGTCTTTTCCATGCCAATTCTTCATCCCCGCCTCAACAACCATAAAAGATTTCTCATATTCTTCTTTCTCATAGACATTTTTCCAAGTGAAATGGTTGAAATGAGCCCTTTATAACCATTAATAGGAATACACGAAGATTTCACAGGTATCCACAATTAGGCTACAGAGTAAATCTAACTGCTACTTCACCTCTTGGCTAAATGTCAACTAATTCCTCTGAGGCAGTGAATTTCACCCTTAACCCTGCCCCCAGCAGTAATCCCAGACACCTATGCTATTTGGTTTAGTTAATTTTTTCGTTTTATATTTTTTTTGTGGTATTAAAGTCATTCTTCATTTCCAAGCTTCTAAGGATCAATAGACCCCTTCCTCTGGAAGTAAACCTTCTTGCCCTGAGCCATCTCTGCTGCTGCGGAGGGTTTGTACTCTGCTGTTTAAACCTGTCTGTCCTCTGGGAAGGGCTACCCTCATCCTTCTGTGTTGTGTTTCCTAGGCTCCCAGCAGCTTCACCTAAAGGGACCTTTCACACTTGCCTGTATGACCCACACTTTTCCATTCCCTTTCAGCTTGATGATTTTTTTTATTAACTCCTCTATCCAAGCCTCTTCATGGTGGTAGTTTTCATGAATAACCTTCATCTTTTGATACTATATTACACTTTTGTGGGTCAACAGTCTTGCTTCCAAGTGCCAATTACGCTGAAAGCTTGCTGAATGAATATATTTCAACTGATTATTTAAAAATACTCAATACCTGATATCTAATGTTTTATAAAAAAATTGTTAATAACCTTCCCAACTTTCCAAATAACACCTGGCTTCATATTTGGTTGACCTAAATAAAACTTCTGAACTCACCTTTCTTTCTTCATTTTCCTCACATTACTTAGGTAATCTGTCTGTCAGTCAATCCAAAATATATCTCTAGCATCCTAAATTCAACCCCACAATAGCAACTAGGGTAGACTTTCTATTTTAAAGAGCAAAAATACAACTCAATGACTCTTATTTGACTAAAGCCATTCAATATCTTCCCTACCATGTTTAGAATAAAATTAAAGAGACCTTTAAGCATTCCACACCTTATTTAATCCATCGCTATGTGATTTTTAATTGCTTTGCATCCTACTCCCAGCCCTTCCTTCACTGCTGTTTTAGTTCATGCATTGCCCTGACCCTGAAGATTTGTCCTCTTCAATCCCTTTACACTTAGATGCTTCACATTCCTAGACTATGTTTTCCCAAAATGCATGTAAAACTTTGGGCCTTAATTAAATGCAGCTAGGCATGAATACAATCTAAGGCCATCCTTCTTATGATTATATCTCATACAGTCTTGGTCTTTAGCTATGGAAAACTAGTAGAATTGTTATGTTACAAATTGATTTACTTTCTAATGTTACAACATTCCTGTACATTCCTTGATGAGAGGATGTATATTTTACTAATAATTCATAGTTAACCCACAACACTGTGAATACTTCTTCATAATTATGCAAACATTTGTGCTATGTTTCTTTGTTCTTTCTTTCTTCTTCTTTTCTGAGTTGGAATTACAAATAGATGTAGATGAGAATACTCTTGCAAAATTACAATCATCAGAAGATTGACATTTACCTGAAATTTTTAGTCCAGGAATAGTCAGTTCCAACATTGGAACTTTAGAAGTAATGACATCTCGCTTACATTTTTCAACATTTCCATCATTTAGAACCATGTCTACAATTTCACTAATCCAAGTAGTACCTGTAACAAAAGTCAGCATTTTTAAAATCAGTGGTCACTTTCTTTGTTTTAATGGGGTTTTTTTGGTTTTATTTATTGATTTATTCTTTGAGAAGCTCATATACATAAATATAAAAGTTTTGTGATTTTTTTTTAATAAATAGATTTCTTTGAGATTACAATATTGTAATATCATTCGCCCCTTCCCTCTCTCTAAACTCTAATATGTACCTCCAGCCCATATCAGCTATCACTTTTGTGGGCACTCACACACACACATGTTCCACAAATACACACATACACATGATTAATGCTGGATTACCTAGCCTAGCATTTATACAGGGGAAGGAGCTCAGTCTTACCTCAACTTGATGTGCCATGCTTTGTTAAGCCCATGGCAGGCCTGCCCATTTCTGAATGGGACAGGAAAAGTGGATGGGAAGGGGGGTAGATGGAAGTTGGGGAGAGGAAACAGGAGGGGAGAAGGGAGAGGAAACTATAGTCCATATGTAAAATAAATGAAAAAAGTTAATAAAATAAAATTAAAACATTCTTATAAACAAAAGGTAAGATTAGACCTGCGTTATTTGGAACACAGGACTCACCTGATTTAGGGTATGTGGTTATCACAAGGTCATCTTGTCTGCTCTGGAACTCTTCAATCCTTTCCCAGTCAAATGCAAAAGCATAGACCATGGGACAGCCATGGATCATTTTCAGATCTTTTCTCCAAACATCTTCTGGGGCACCCATTTTTGTAGCAGGTTGCTGAATAGGCGGCCTTTTAACAGTTAAGCTACGGAGAAATGGAAGGAATAAAAATCGGAATCTGTGTAACGAATGTTAAGCTTAAGACACGGCAGTAGAGTACAAAGTGCACTTTGGCTTTATCACACTGTCCACGGAAATGCAAAGGTATCTTGTGAGAGTAATGCTACAAACAGGGAAGGGTGGAGACTGGCTCCCTGACAGCAAGAATAAAGGTCTTTAGCAGAAACACTGAAGGGAAGGGGGACTATGCTTCTATGAATGGAGTCATTTTTCACAGGAACATGCTAAAGATTCTCCACTGACAGTAAAATGTCAGCATTTTAGATGGGCCTCATTTTTCTCTAGGGTTACTCTATTTTCACTCTTTTACTGTCATATATTTCGACATATATGACTGCATACAGTTTGTCCTCTTCTATGAGTTGTCTCTCCGTTACTAGTCTGAAAGAAATGATTCAGGATGTACCCTACTGTGGTTATTTGTATGTGTGAGTGTACCCACACATGCAAATATAGACTATAGCTGTACTGAGCCTCTAGGAATTGTGGCTATTTAGTTTCTATTAAATTTGATAAAGCTACCCACCAATTCTTGATTTTCAGTTTAGTGTCTAGTACAGTTTACATTTATAATGTAAGCAGACATATCTGAGACAGGTTCTGGACCATGTGACCTGTGCCATTGACTTCTTTCTGAGATCTTGTTATAAACGCAGGACAGCCAGGTCCCCATGTAGACTTAGAATCTACATTTTACCAAGACCTTCCAATTCTCTGCCTTCAATTTGAGGGTGACTTTAAGTCACTTAAATTATTATCTAACAATGTAGGTTGTAAATATGTAATTTGTTAAAATGAATTCAGTGTCTTCAAGAAATATATTGTGTTGACTATTTTTAATACCCATTACCAGCCTTTCTCACCCAGTGTTAAGAGATATCTTTCATTTTGTATGTGAAATAAGGAAACAGCTGTAGTCTGTCTGCTCTGAGGCTTACAGAGAAGGAGTGGCCACTAGGAATAGACTTTGATCAGCTCATTGGCTCATATTGTGCTTTTATCATGGGCTCAGCCCTAAGTTTTAGAAGGCCTGTGGCTTATCTCATCCAAATAAGAGTCTTCACAATTTGCAAGGGAACTTATTTTTAGTCAAGGAGCTAACTAACTCCTTTCTACCTAAACTTCAAAATGTTTCCAAAGTGAACAGAATGGTAGCATAAAAACAATGCATCTAGTTCTGAATATACTCATTATGTCCAGGAATGCAGGTGTGGCCACCTCCAGAGGCAATCAGTTACAAGGCTTGAGTGAACATAGTGAATGATTGCTTCTTAGTTCAGAATTTTAGGAGGGATAGAGCACAGAGGACAGATAAGTTACCAGATGGTTAATACTGTTGAGCCAGATATGCTGAAATATGGTATTCCCTGTAAAATATAAAAGATACCTAACAAAAATCCTTTAAGTTATACAGGAAAAGAGATGGAGAATTTGTCCAGTTATAAGTTACACAATACACAAAATCTTCCTCCAAATTGATACATAACCTAAAATTAAGATGTCTAAAATTCATTCTAGGAACAACTAGAGGATTAAAATGCAATTAAAAAGTATATCTTAGGAGATTGAGTTATCTGACAGTAAGATTGAGTGATTCTTCTAATGAAAAGCCCTGTTTCTATGATTCCAACTATTTGTTAGGCACAGTACTAGAAGAAGAAAAAAAAGAAGAAGAAGAAAGGGAAAGAAAAAAGGAGTCTGTTGTAGCTGCACATTTGGCGCCCAATGTGATATTTGTGGCTTGAAGGATGAAGGGTCTGCTGGAGAAGGACAGAGGAGCCAGCCATTTTAAGAACTGGAAGGAAGCGCTCTCAGGGTAAGGGGACTCCAGAATTGACAAAGTCATTGAAAACTTCCCATCTCAGGAGCAACGATATATGCAGTTGTTAAAATGCCTGTTAGAAGGAAACAGAGTGAAAGTGAAGGAAAAACAGCTTATAGAAGTTTTGGTGTTAATTAAATGGTGTTGCCTTTGGTTTCAGGCAACTCCTCATGTTCAATTGAAACTAAAGTTATGGAAGCAAGTTATGAGAGCTTTGAGGAGAGCTCATCAGAAAGGAGAGCCTATACCATTAAAAATTTGGCCTTTATGCAATTTAATACCAAATGCTCTGGGGCTGTTACAGAGTGAGGAGTCATATTGAAGCTGTATCTGAAGTAGAACAGGAAAATAAAAGGAAAGACACTCAGGCTAGAAATTGTTAGTCAGCAGAGAAGAATGTTCTATCACAGATCAATGGGAATGCTGTTTCAGAGGACAGGGAAAGTGAGAAAAGCCAGGACACTGGAGATGACTCTCCTTCTTCATCAGATGAAACAGATTTAGAAATTAGAAAGGCTGAAAGGTTAACTGCACATTTAAAAATACAAGACCTCCCGAGACAAAAAGTAAAAAAAGAAAAAGGAAACTTCCCAGTAAAGAAAAGGAAAAGGAGATAAAAAAGGGAAATCTTCCCAGTAGAAAAAAAGGAAGAATTAAAAAGAAAAATTTCCCAATAGAAGAAAGGGAATGTTCAATTATGGACCTACAGCACCACCTTATAATGGATTTAAGGATTTGTTGTCTAGGGTCATAAGGACACCTCCACAGGTGTTCTAAATTATTATGCAGAGATGCCTGCAAATGATCAATGGCCTCAAGGTTATGTTCAGATTGTTTGGAGACCTACAAAACGAAAGATTTGAAAGGATTAAAAGAAACAATGGTAGCATATGGGATGCATTTGTCCTGTGTAAGACAGATTTTAAACAACTGGGCTACTTAGAATAGAGTTATTTCACAAGATTGGAAGGATCTCATGGCAGCTCTACTAGGAGCTAGTTCTCAATTACAATGACTTACTTGGTGGAGAGAGGAAGATGTAGCCATGGGACAGCATAATCAGACTAGAGGAGTGAATGTAGTAAAGGTCCAATTATTAGGAGAGGGTCAGTATGCTGATTTACAAAGACAAATGCAGTTTGATCATCTTACTATAGTACAGTGTTGTCTAGTGGCTTTAAGGGCCTGGGATAAGGTCGAGGCACCAGGGAGAAGACCTATCTCCTTCACAAAAATCACACAAAGTGCAGGAGAAGGCTACACTGATTTTTTTTGCAAAGATTAACTTCAGCAGTACATAGAGCAATAGCTGATCCACATGTTAGAAGGGTTCTGATTGAGTCTTTAGTTTTTGAGAATGCTACTACAGAATGTCAAAAGGCCATGAGGCCCTTGAAGGCTCAGAGAGCTCCATCAGAGGAATGGATTAAAGCTACCACTGATACTGGATCCACAGAATATAATGCTAATATAGTTGGACAAACTATAGCTAGAGGCCTTAAATCTCAGAATTGAGATGTTTTTAACTGCGGGAAATTGGACATTTGAGGAAAGATTGTTATCATTCTGTTACTAAAAAAGATATCTCTTTACAGGATAATTAAAATAGAAAGCCTCAACCCCCAGGAATTTGTAAGAGATGTGGTAAAGGTAAACATTGAACTAAGGAGTGTAGATCAAAGAGAGATATGCATGGTAATCCTTTGTCCTCTGGAAACTGGGTGAAGGGCCTAGTTCAGGGCCCAATAACAAACAACACCAATTTCCTGTCAGCAATGGAATGGATGTCCACAGCCTTCAGGGGAACATAGGCTCAGCATTCAAGATTTAATGCATGCTTCTTCAGGGAGCATTGCTCTAGAATTGGCAGTGAGCAGACATCTAAATTTGTCCCCACAAATTCCTTGTT
This sequence comes from Peromyscus attwateri, assembly GCA_902168425.1. Classification (NCBI taxonomy): domain Eukaryota; kingdom Metazoa; phylum Chordata; class Mammalia; order Rodentia; family Cricetidae; genus Peromyscus; species Peromyscus attwateri. Next base: position 12,089 of record CABHPP010116463.1, on the reverse strand, counting down.
ATAAGATAGCCACTGGGGTGTATGGTCCCCTTCCCCAAGGAACAGTAGGAATGCTTTTTGGGAAAAGCAGTCTAATGTCTCAAGGATTTATTATTCACACGGGAATTATAGATGAAGATTATCAGCAAGAAATTAAAATTATGGCTTACATAAAAAGGAAATAGATGCTGGTGATAGAATTGCTCAATTGTTATTACTCAAAAGGCAAAGCAGCTTCAGTGGATAGGACAGGAGGTTTTGGAAGTACTGGGGGAAAAAAACAAGCTATTTTAGCAAATGGTCATTAATGATGAGAGGCCCAACTTAAAGGTAAAATTAAATGGAACTGAGATTGAAGGATTATTGGATTCTGATACTGATATATATATAATTTCACAAGAATCCAGGGATCCCAACTGGCCTTTACAAGAAGTCTCCACTCAATTTGCAGGCATTTGAACCTTATCTCAAGTAAAACAAGAATGTAGAATGAATTAAATGTACAGGGCCGGAAGGATAGAAAGGGATATCAAGGCCTTATGTGGCTGATACAGTCATGAATTTATGAGGGAGAGATTGGTTACAGCAATGGGGATCTCAAATTAATATTCCTACAATTTCAGAAACAGCTCATAAAATGATGTTAAAAATGAGGTATGTTCCTGGGAGAAGTATTGAAAAGAATTAAGTTATACAGGGAAAAGTCATAGGTTATACAGATTGTACAAAAGCAAGATAGGACAGGAATTAGCTATCCAGATTTAAAGTAGAGACCACCATGAAGAAGATTCTCTTAGCTATTTAGGCTATAAATTAAGTAACATGAAAATTAAGCTTCAAAAGTTACAGATTAGGGGAGATCGACTGCATACTCTTAATGATTTTCAAAAATTATTGGGTGATATTAACTGGTTGTGACCTACAATTGGATTGTCTACTCAAGAATTAACCAATTTGTTTCAAATTTTGCAAGGTGACTCAGATTTAAATAGTCTGAGACAGTTAACAGCTGGGGTTGAAAGGGAATTAGCCCAGGTAGAATGATAATTATTAAATGCCTATGTGGATATATTAGACCTCACAAAGTGGTGTGTCTTAGTAATTTTTCCTTCAAATCAGTCCACTACTGGACTCACTATGCAGAGAGAGGGTTATATTTTGGAATGGATTTTCTTAGCTCGCAGAGTAAAAAAATTAAAAACCTATATAGAAAAAGTTTCTGGACTAATCATAAAGGGAAGATTAAGACTTCACCAATTGTTAGGTATGGATCCAGCTGAGACTATGGTGCCCTATACCAATGCTGAAATTAGGAAATTGTGGGAAGTTAATGATGATTGGCATAGAGCTTGTAGTAATTTCCTAGGAGAAATTAACAACAAATATCCAAAAACTAAGCGAACTCAGTCTATAAAAAGAATTCAGTGAATTCTTCCCCACATAATAAAAAGGGCACCTATTTCTGGGGCTCTTACATTCTATACTGATGCAAATAAATTAGAAATGTCTGGTTATAAGGCAGGGAATTATCAGGAAGATTGTTCAAAGTCCTTAGAGACTGGATTCTCCTGCAGCTACAAAAGGCTAAATTCATTCTTTAGGTGCCTCTGAGTTTTCTTTCCGCAGATCTGCATGAACCCACACACCCGTGCCTGGACTCTTCACTACAGTCTGTTTCTGCTATTGACTATTTCTTTTTCAGCCAACTATATCTACACTAAATTAGTAACATAGTTTAAATCTGTTTGCTGCACATGAACCCCAGATCTTGAAACATATTTTATAAAGACCGGGTTCTGTGTTCTAGAATTTGCTCTTCACTGTACTCACACGAGTGTATGCTAGAGTGGATGAAAGATACGGCAGCTAAATGAAGATTCCAGAGGATTCCTTTGTTCCTGAGTGGGCTTAAAGTTCACAAGAACCCCTCACCCCACCACATAAATAAATGAATAAATAAATAATAAATAAATAAATAAATAAATAAATAAATAAATAAATAAATAAATAAAATTAAAAACCAGCATTCTTCAAAAGCATTCTATTGAATCCAGAGAGATAAAAGTGAAACTGGGAGTTGGATGGTCTCCACAGCATTAATCAGGCATTGTTTCCTTTGAGAATTAGAAATTATGCAAAAGATACTCAAATTGCAAAAGTGCTCAAACAGATTCTTCTTAGGTCCACAATGTTCTATGGATCTAGGACAAAAGTATCAAGGAAAGCAATTTCAAAATAAATTTTACTTCACATTCTCTCATTGCTCAGTTTTAGCCTTCAGTCAGAGATGCTACTGCTGAGAAGAACCCTCAGAGTTGGTGGCAGTATGGAAAGGGTGGGACACCTCATGCTCTCTCCAGAAGGACAAAAAAAGTTCAACTAAGGATCTAAACAGCAGTCTGTGACTTTACAGGCAGTAAAAATCTGAAGGGTTTGAAGTCCATGCAAACACATACGTGCAATGGCCTGCTGTTTCAACAGATGTCAGAGATAGGAAGATATGAGGAAGAAATGGATCAGGGTGATGACTAGATCCCAGGTAGTCATAGATTGCCTGGGGTGAACTTCTCCACAAATGTCACAAAGTCTGACAGAAATGAGGAAGCAAAGAGCATGACAGGATGTAACTCCACAACTTCCTGCTGCCCCTTGTTGGAGAAGAAGGCCTTTAGATAAGTTTGACCATGATGAAATGTGGTTGCGTTATACATGTTTCTTTTTATCTTGAAGAAGTATGAGTTTCCAATTATCAACATGAACTCCAGTGCAATATGTAGTTGAAGAGAGAAATACACAAGGCAGCACTGATAACTGCATATCGACTCTGCTACTGTAATCCTTTCCATGATTTTCTAATGAGTCCCATCACACACACACACACACACACACACACACACACACACACACACACACCTAGGCATAAAGCCTCCCACACAAAAAAATGCTCCTCCTCCCTCTCCAATCCCTCAGTCACTCTGTAAATTCCTTTTGATCCAGTTGCTGAAAGGAAAATTTTGGTTAAGAACATTGGTGTCCAATTTAGATACAAGAACACCTGACAGGTTCTAGTCCTTGGTGGTTATACTTATGCATGACCTGGTCTGGGAGAAAAAAAATCATAAAATGTAGAAAGAAACTAAAACTTTTGTTTAGACCATCAGCTTTGTATATTATTTCTTAGGGAATTTTTAAAACTGTGTTTTTCCTCCAAAGGGTATTTCTAACAGATTCCCAAATGTATCTGGCTTAGCATATTATTTCCATACTTTTGTTTTTTTACATTTTGGTCAACAAAAATGAAGATATTGTATCACACTTATTAATGTTAAAATAAAATTTACTATTGAGAAAATGTGTTTTTGTCTACTTGGGAAGATTGTTTTTACAAACGATTGTTAAACTAAATTGTTAAACATTGTAAAATTTATAGAAATCTAAAATTCTATCTGACAAAATATGAACACCCCTTTTTTTCATCCTGGTGTATAACATTTGATGACAGTAAATCTTTGTGATATTATATAATATTAAAAATCATTCTCATCATATTAGCTTAGATGACAGTTACTTAGATTCATCAAAGCTTGGCCAACTTACATTATTGCAAGTTATGGTTTTACCAAATAAACTGTTAGTAGTCTATTCTTATCATTTTATTGAAATATTGGTGTTATTGTTATGTTAACTGATTTTGAACGTGTTTACATGTTAGAGGAATTTTTAATCACTTTTATTCTCTAAATAGAACAAATCTTTCAAGTCTTCATTCACTTATTTTGCCACAGTAGGTGCCATATAAGTTAGCTATTACATAGTAGCACAATATATTTGAATAAATCTTTAGCATTTAGTTTGTATATATGTTTAGAGTTTATATAAGGTTATATAAGAAAATGAATTCTTGCTAAAGAGAAACAATTTTATACTTTTACAAAGTTGCATTTCAAAGGAACATTTGAAGAAATTCTAAATGCATAGCTGATTGTTTGTTGTGTGTTAGTGAGGAAATGAGTTTCTTAATTTTAGCTGTGCATGACTTTAATTATCGCAGTCTATAATGCTTTCAAGCTAAATTTTTCACAGCATTTTAATAACAATGTCCTCAAGGGAAGAACTCAACATTAGTGATAGCATACTCTAAACATTTCAGAAAGCAAGTAACAAAGAGTGGCAAGTAGGCAGTGACCTAGGAGTTGTAACTGCTGTTTTGCTGAATTGTCCTGGAGTCAAAATCAACTGGATTCTATCAACTTGTAACATTTTTTTGTTTGTTTTTTTTGTTTTGTTTTTTTCTAGTTTGCTTTTATAGTTTGAAGGCATTTGCTCACTTTCTGATCTATGAGTCTGCATTTCACTCTTACAATATTTAAGTCCTGCAATCTCCTTTTGGAATGTCAAAAGCTTCTGTAGGTCCCCTACTTAAGGATTTACAAATACAGAGAAGAGTCAGGGAATACAGAGATGAAACCAGTCTTTTCTAATATTTTCCCATGTAATATTTTGATAGTAGGTCAGTCTTTTCCCTCTTGTGATATAAATGATTGTGGTCTGAAAATTATATACATATATATGGTGAAAATATTGTGTTTGCTGAGGGAAAATCCAGAATGTGCAGTTAATAGTGTTCATAGCTTTGTTTTCCTGGTTGGGAAAATTGCATTAACACTATAGCACTAATATTTGAATGAGATTCATGGTTTGTCTACAGCCCCAGGATGATCGAATTTTCTGTACAATGTTGAAAGTGTTTCATGTCAACTGTTATTATATTAAAAACAACAAAACTTACTTTTACATTTTTAGTTAAATTAATATATTTATGCATTCAAAAACACAATTAAATACCTTTTATACTGAATAAAAGATGTATAGATTGTAAAGGATTGGGGTTAAATATTTTCGGATGACAAATGTTGTAATTCAATGTTTTGTATTAAAGAAGCAGATCCCAGTTGTTTATATTATAGAACAAATTTTCATTATTTTATAAATTTATGATAGGGACACATCACTTAAGTTATTCCTGATATATGATCTATATCATTAAAATGCTCATATTTTTTTTAAAAAAGATCAAAAGAAACTCTCCAGTAAATTAAAGGGGAAACTAAACATAGATAAAGGAAGTTTGGAAATTCAGTCCACAGCATCTAATGCAAATTCCTTTATCATTAGTCCTCAACTGTGTGCAGTTAACATACTCAAATAAGAATTGAAAACTTAGTCATGAATTTTACTTGAAGATTTTAAAACTTAGTAAGTTTGTTCTTGTTATTTAAAAATAAATGCATTATATAAACTTCACTTTCTTATAAGTAAGTCTATAATTGGAATGATAATACTTCCACCCTCTGTCTTAAAGAAAGACAGGGTTTAAATGGCTCGATGTCAAAGAAAGATCTTTCATACAAAAAAATTGCAGGCATTTTCAGTTTTAAATGAGTAATATGAAGTAAACTCAGCATTTCTACAATAAATCATTCTTAGTTATTCATTTTAATTTGTTTATTGACTACAGAATTTTATTTTTTACCTAAGTCACAAAAATACCTTTCTTATGTGACAAATTTTTAATTTCTGGTTTTTATTTCAGTAGCACATATATAAATCTAAGATAATGAAAAGCACAGTAGACAGATTTACAATTCACATGGACATCTATGCAACAGCCTAAGCTACCAACGGAAAGTCTAAAGCATCATTCAGAATTCTACTTCAAATATAGCATTCTAAAACATCCGAATTTGATGCAAAATCACAGTGTTTTAATAGGTATGGCATCTGTTCCACGCTGGACAATGTCTTGGGTAGTTTTTCTGAGAAATAGTTGACTAAGGATGAAAAGAAATGTAGGTAATTGAGAATAAATAAACAACCCTTGTCCCATGGAAGAAGGAAGAGATTTACCTCCTTTGGCTTAAAGGACTAAGTCTCAATCCCACAGCGTGGGCATTTTGCCATGCCCACTAGTAGAGGTTGTACATAGTTGTTTGGTATGTTCCCTTGGAACTCAATCACTTTAATCTGCTTACGTTAAATCTCCTTCCTTATATTAATAGCTAAGCCACAATGAATAATGTTTGGGCCCCATTGTGACTCCTCCAGAATGCCAACAGGTATTATTTTCCCTTATTTGCTATTCCACCAACAGTAACTGCAGGGTTAGACTACTGAGAAAAATATTTGACCCAACCCTTTCTTCTGATATAAACACACAAAAGGAAATGTCCAGGTATGGATTCAATCACCACAAAAACCATACACTGAAGTCCAGAGTAATCATGGGACAAATTCTGTAATTGCAATCCTGTGAAAGGTGATGTGGGCTCAGACTTTACTAGTGACATCATCAAAATTAGATTTTATTTTATTTTATTATTCTTTTAATTTTGAAAGGAATATTTTGTTTTATTCCACAGGATGACTAAATCTAAACACTCAGCCATGCTCTTCTCCCTGAGCTGAGGGGAGAGACATCTATGACCCAGTGATGGGAAAATGCTGAAGACCTGATGTGGTCTGTAATAACATGTAATTTCTTGCTCCTTCTAAGTCTTCTGTGTCCTGTTGTGGAAGAGCCTGTAAGCATGTGTAGCCCAGGGTGGCCTTGAGCTACTCATCTTCCTGATTCCTCCTCCCAAGTGCTGGGATTAAAGGTGTGTGCCAACACTGCTTGGCCTCTATGGTTAACTAGTGGGTAGCTCCACACTCTGATCTGTAGGCAAGCTTTATTTGACAGAACATAAACAAAGTATCATACAACAGAGGATTTATGTCTGGTATTGTAAAGCAGGTCAACATGAGCACTAGAGGAGAAGCTACTGATGTCATTTTGCTAAACAGACATAATGTGCCATATATATATGGCATATATATGGCATATATTGCATGCAGTGGGCACCAGTGACAAAAGAGAGGAGAGGAAGAGGAGGAACAAGGAAGAGAAGGAAGAGGAGAGAGAGAGAGAGAGAGAGAGAGAGAGAGAGAGAGAGAGAAAGAGAGAGAGAGAGAGAGAGAGAGGGAATTTTGAGACAGACATAGTATTGCTTCATGATATAGATTGCTGGCATGGATCTTGGAAAAGTTAAAGTTGAAGTCGTAAGACATGTGGACCTTGTAGATGTTGAAACAGAACAAATGTTCCTATCTGTCTCTTTCCAGCCAAAGACCAAAAAACTTCAGCATATTCTAGACAGGCATGCATCACAACCTAAATATTGAAAACAAATCTGCCACTCAACCAGTCCTGGTATGGTGAAAGTTTGCCCCCTAGTGAAGTTGGTGTGTAAGTATATTTTCACCCAAACATGGTACCTGAATGTGGAGACTCTATGTTCAACATTGACAGAAAGAAATCTGTTTCTGATACTGGGATGAAAGGACTATAATAATTTTCTTAGTGTTAGCAAAATTAATAAGGATGACAGACATCTTGAGGAACTCATAGGGCCAGTATGTGGTCAGGAAGACTGGAAAATGTAAAATGTTAACATGTTTTCTGTTATACTGGGCAATGAGTAATTTTTTGCTTTGTTTTTTCAAAATTCAGAGTATAAATATATTTTTATTAGAACATAGCCACGCAATCTTTACATAATGTGTAAAATTGTTATATTACAATAGAATTACTAATCATAGGAAAAATGGCATAGTCACACAGCCTAAAATATTCAGGATTCAGACTTCAATGGAAAAGGCATCTGACCCAAGAGTTAATCACTCTCAGTTGTCACCTCATGTGTGAAGTAGAGAACTTAGTGCTCTCTGAGGCTAGTCTTCAATCTTGATGATATTATATGGAGTTCTTAAAATAGAACTGGCATTTTTTAAATAACACATGGTGTGGTAGCCTACACTGTAGTGACCAATAAGCACCTCAGAGCCTTATTCTAATGAGGGTGCTACTGAATCACTGCATCCAGTAGACAAAAGACCATGGCAATCTTCTTCTGCCTGTGTTTATAGATGCCTACTGCATTGGTGTTTTCTATCGTAGGCTTATATTCACAGTGTAAGAAGTGCACGCAGGAACAGTGAAGAGAATTGACGAACAGATTTTCACATACAATCTCCTATTCTCTCTTCTTTAAATGACCACTTAAAACTTTGATGGTTTCTTAAGCAGAATAATAGACATGGAAAAGAGTGCAATACAGACACCACAGTGAAGTATCAGAAAGCCTGACTTCATGACTGGGTAATTCTTAGCACTATTTGACATAATGAAGCACGAATCCTAATTGATCTTAATAATAAAAACCCAGAGCCAGATAACGGGGTAAATGCTGGAAGATCAGTAAAGAAGCCAGCCACTAGAAAGACTTCTTACCTCTACCGAATCCTCAGACTGAAAGCAAGTGAGCTCCTGTCTCCTCCCCCCTTATATTCCTCTCTTCGCCCGCCATATCACTTCCTGTCTCCACCTCCCAAGTGTTGGGACCAAAGGTGTGTGCCACCACTGCCTGGCTTTGTTTCTCTTTTAGACTGGATCAATCTTGTGTAGCCAAGGGTGGCCTTGAACTCACACAGATCCTTCTGCCTCTGCCTCCCAAGTGCTGGGATTAAAGGTGTGTGCCACCACTGCCTGGCCTCTATGGCTAACTAGTGACTTACCTCCGCACTCTGATATTAAGACAAGCTTTATTTGTTAGATCACAAACAAAATATCACCACAACATAATGTTCACTTTATAATACAAACATGTTTATTAATGTTATTTCTCACTCTTCTGTATGAAAACTCACAGCAAAACTAACCAATTCTTATTTGGCAAAATATCAGTAAGTAGGCACTTGTATAGGAAATACAAGTTTCAGCTGCATTAGACTCTTCATTATTTACTTATATTGAAACACCTTTGAAAAACCCTCTAGGAATTCTGTAGCACAGTGAGGAGGATGAAATCCAGCTTTAGAGAAATCTGGGAACCTGTGTTGGCACTAAGGAACACAGGGTCAACTCTGCACTTAAACTAGACACTCTACATAAAAGATTTTAATCTAAAAACTCACTGTTGAAAAAGTTCATTTGGAGCTGATGAACACTCACTAAGGGCAATTGCTGCTCACTCAGCAATTAGACCTGTGTTTGGTTCCCAACTTCCACACTGGGTGACTAAGAACCCTCTATAACTTCAGTTCTAGGGGACCTGAGAGCCTCTTCTGGCCTATGTGGACCTACACGCAGTCATTCACACATACACATACCATGATAATATTAATAAAATAAAAATAAATGTTAGAAATAGTCTGTCTAATACTATACTAGATAATACAGTAGGATAGTTACCATTATCCCAGTCATGTCACAAAAGAGGGTATAGATCAGGTGAGCATTGATGGGACATAGATATGTAAGAAAATATGAGGAATACATCTTGAGGAACATACCAAAGTGATAATGCCAACTAAAGAGGATTAGGAGTACATCTCAAGGAAAATACGAAGCTAATACTTGCTTACTGGACTTAAGATTTTACTGATGCCTCATTCTTGAAAGCACTAAACATGCACAGATACAAATCTTTCTGATGTAATCTGAAAGAACTGACTGGAAAGTCATTGGGGTGATTTTTGTTGAAAGATTGAAGAACCTGGAGCTTGGTATTGATGGGCAACTGTAGCATCAATGGACGCAACCACCCAGGAAGAACAAAACATATGTGTACTATCTAGCTTTCTCATTCTTCCATATTTTGTTTCAAACCCAACAGTGTACCTTACTAATCTTCTAGTCATCTTTCAATTCAATCAAGCTTGAAAATCAAGATTAACATTTCATCATGTGATTTTCAACCTAAACTGATACAACGATACTGCAGATGATAACCTAAAAACCTACTAATTCTTTTCCCAGAATAGATGGCATTTTTGACAAGTTCACATCTTTTGCAAAACTCCTACAACTTAAATATGGTAATGTCAATTTAATAAAACTTAGTAAATGACATTAACTCAATATAAAGTTACATTATAAAGGTATAAGAGTTTAAGAAAGCAAGAATATTTGCTTATATATGTGTGCACATGTTCTGAACTAAATTGAAAAGAAATACTCAGGGCACTTATGATCCTGTTTCTGTAGCTGTTTATGCATGCATAACTGTTTTTCTTTTTGTTACAATTTTTACATTTATTATTTGAACATTCTATAGTTGCAAACAAGGAAATTTGGCTTTCATTGTTTAATACTCCTAAACACATGCCACTCCAAACTTCATACCCTTGCTGTTGTTAATGACTTCTTCCTCTGAGAAAAACTTTTCTTAGCATATGGTCACAATAGAAGGAAGAAAAACCTTTGCTAGGGAGTCATTAGGAACATCAATGAGTACCACTTTTCCTATTTCTATTTCATGACTCCAGGATCTATGAATCCTGGTTACGGGATAAATTCTACTAAATACTCACATGCTGATTCAAAGCAAATAAGCACCTATGGAAACTGGTTTCAACTCTGTAAGTCATTGTTCCCCAACTGACAGGCAATTAAGTCTTTAAAAGACCATTCCACTATGTTAGCAAACCAACTACTTCAGAAACTTGAAAATATGATAAAGCCAATGAATTTTATTAGTATGATCCCCTTGCTGTGGCATTCCATGAAGTGTGTTCCTCAATAATAATTATTTCTTTCTGGAGTATTATGACAGTGATAAGGAGCAGCAGTGTGTACTCACCATTCTACCCATGTGCTCCATTAAGCCTTGTACACAGTCAAGTACCCAGTAATTAAATGATGGCTTTAGCTTTGTGTTTTCTCTTCATCATTTACCCATAAAAAGCCTTAGAAACTTTTAAAGTTAATCCATAATTGATTTTTTAAGTTTTATTTTGGGCAGTCATTACTGTTGTTTACTTAAGTTTATTTTAAGTTTAGAATACTTAAAATTAGTAAGACATTCATTTAACATAACAGTAAAATTTAAGATAATTAATGTGGAATGGTAAGAAATCATAACTTTAATACATTTTCTCCAATGGTGACATCTGGTAAACCTATGCCATACTATTAGTACCAGGATATTAATACATTACAGACTAGCTTGTTCAACTTCAATATTGTCCAGGTTGCTGTTTTATGACTCCTCCCATGTCCCCTTCAGGTTCTTCATTAAATTTCTTTCTTTCTTTAGGTATAGTTTTGTTACTTTATTTGTGTTTATTTATTTATTTATTTATTTTTGTAAGTTAAAGATGAATTGACTGACTTTTTTCCATCTTTCTTTAAACATAATTTTTATTGTATCTTTGGGTATTTCACATTATGCACCCTAACCCCACTCATTTCCCAGTCCTTCCGTATCCACTCTCCAAACGTGTTGCCCCCCACAACATGTTAGAAACAAAAACAAAAACAAACAAACAACAATAACAAAAAATCTCGTCAACCCCTCTGGGCAACGACTGATCCTCTATCAACCCCAGGATTCTGTGCATGTACCATTCCACTCCTCTATCTTTCCCACATCTCCTTCACCTGTCTGTTCATTGTAGTGGCATTGGAGGTTGTAGTGTGTCATTCAGTATGCTCTTTTGCCCAATCAGCCCAAACAGCTTTACTTGCAAATATTTATCACAATGAGTCATTAGGCTAGTTAAAGGACTCTGACTTCTGCTACAGTGTACCCTCATAGAGACTCTCAGATAGCCTGCTGTTGCTCTGAGTCATGGGGGATCCTACAGCTATGGATATGCAGGGCCAGCCCCTTCATGCCCTCCAGCAGCTCCTATATGGGCCAACTCAAAGTTTTGGATCAGGGTCTGGATGATAGTTGAGTTGGTCAGTCTGCCAGCTTTCCCATGTCCACACCACCATAGTTGGCTCTACCTCTGGCCAGGTGAGGGGCACGACAAGATCTCCCACTCTCCCATGTCCATGCCTCTAGGGTCAGCTTTCCCTTACCACCTGGGCCAGGGATGGGGCCAGCTCTCCCATATGCATCAGCCAGCAAGGAGAAGGACCAGCTCTCCAGCATGGCAGGAGCAGGCTAGAGGTGAGGCCAGCTCTCCCAAGTTGCCCCTGCAAGGAGTAGGTCCGGCTCTCCTGCATCCATGTGGTCTGGGCCAATTCTACCAAGGCCATGTCACCATTGGTACCACCATGTGGT
>CABHPP010116462.1:0-43634 GCA_902168425.1 Peromyscus attwateri | reverse complement strand
GTGTGTGTGTGTGTGTGTGTGTGTGTGTGTGTGTGTGTGTGTGTTGTTAACACAATCCTGTGTGTATGCTGTTACTTTCTCTAGAGTACCATTTATTGTTTTACAAGTGCAAACTCCTAAACATCTTTGAAGAGCCAGCTTGAAACACCTCACTTTTTTATTTTGCTTTGTTTTGCTTTCTTTTTTTTTCCACTAAAAAGGGAGTCTCTCACAAGAAAGACTGGGTCTAAGTTACACAAGGAATAAGTAATAGAGATGGGAATTTTATCTAGATTTACCAGCTACATCCTGGTTTTCAAAGAACCAGAAGGAATTTTTATGCTTTTGTGTTTGAAACAAAAGCAAGTTCTTGCTATGTGTCTCTAACTGGCTTAATATATACTATGGCTGGCCCTGAACTTGCAGCAATCCCCCTGACTCAGGTATTTTGGCAATGGAGTCTCACTCTACAGACCCCAATATACTTGAATCTGCTCTTCTCTTGCCTCAGTCTCCCAGATACTGGTGTCATCGGTGTCTGTCCACCTCAGGAGTTTTTGAAGTCAAAGAGTAGGAGTGACTGAGCACATGAGCCCAGGGCTCAGCGTATGAGAATATGGAATACCAGAACATAGAAGAAGGATAAAGAATCCAGTAAAACGGGAAACAAGGCTGGGAAGGACAGTGCGTACAAAGCCCTGGAGCGTGTACTGTCTTAGCCATGGAGATATTAGACTGAGCACACACTCCAAAGGGGTGCTGCTACTGACCAGGGGTTGCAAAGGCTGCTTCTGTGTCAGCTGAACTCCTGAGCGCACCAGCTTGGCCTGGGAGGGGAATATCAACTCTCCCACATGATAAGAAGGATAATTGCCTCTTCATCTCCATTATTGCTTCGATTAAGAAAATGTTATTAACCTTTCAAAAACTTACCATTTTGTTTTCTTGGAGTTTGGTCAAGGCCCACATTTGTCTTGAAAATGCTAGTTTCTGCACATTTTTTAATTGAAGGGCTTTAGGGCAAATTCAATTAAGTTGTGGTATATGAACTGAAACTTGCAATATATTAAAAATATTCCACTGCACAGTTCACTAATTACCCAATTTGTAATTTGAGTATCATTGTCATTTCCACACTAACTCAGAAGACATGCTCAGAAGAAGGGGTTGAGGGCTCCCACAGTCACAAATGTCCACATGCAATTGGGCTTAAAGGCATCCTGTCTGTGATGATGCCACTCTAGTTCTTAGGGAATCACAGAGCTGGAGGGACCCCGAGATCTGCTTTCAAATCCTTCACATTGTTTGAGCAAAATGATGCTCAGGGAAGGGAATCCATTCTGTTATTCAATAAGAATAACAGAAACCAGGGTCCTGCCTACTGTTCACCTTGTGTTGTTGGGCAGTTCAAACTTCCTAGAAATCCTGTAGTAAGGAACTGAATGTCTTAGGCAGTGGAGCTTGGCAGAAACATGGATGGATCTATCAGAGCTCTGTAATCTGTATGTTCTTACTAGCTGCCTACAAATTCCATCCCCTGCATATGTTTGTTACCACAAGTCATCATTGGATGAGCCCCATCCATTGCATTCTGCGCCTACCTGCCTTCCAAGTGGAGTCTGAAGAGAAGAGGGGGAAGAGTAGGTACTGTGGTTCTGGACCTATATTACCATCTCTCTGGATTGGCAATACCAGAATGCACTTCAAGACCCACTGAGCTATCTATTAGCAATTGTTTTTCATTAACCGCAGCTGTCTGTCTCTTGTTAGCACTGGCAAATCTGAGCAAGTGAACAGCTGCTTGGTCTCCCCACGCAATTGTTAGGGCAAATGTCCATAAATCATTATGCAAATTTGTCAACTGAGACCATGTGGGTAGAAGGGTTTTCAATTGCATGCACTGAATTTTATGCTTCAGGAATATTTTAGGCAGGTATAACCTGTAATATGGAAAATAATACTTGATATTTCCTTTAATAAGTGTTGTTATAACATCTTTTTAATTAAGGTCAGATTTGATAAAATAATGCTGACAAGCCAACCATTCAATACAACTATCTAATTTTTGTTCATAGGTGGTCAAAATTCTGCTTGAACATTGAAAAAAATATGCCACTTGCACATATGCCGCAATATATAATATGTTATTTGTTGTATGATTATATCACTATCTACTTTTTAAGAACTTCCAAATTGTAATTAAAAAACATTTTTATCGTTAATGCCCTTCCCTTTTCTCCCTTCAACCACTCCCCCAATCCCTCTTAAATTGATGGACTTTATTATTATTATTGTTACATACACACATATAAACACATGAATGTATAAGCACAACCTGAGGAATCTATGGAGTGTTGCTTGTATGGACATTACTTCAGGACTCACTACTTGGTACTGGATAAGCAATTAGGGGGCTCATCCCTGGGAAAAACCAATTCTCCCTCTCTCAGCAGTCATTAGGGGTCAAGAGCTCTTAGTCTAGGGGTAAGGTATATTGTGATTCCCCCTTCCCACATTAGTATGTCTGTTGGTATTGTCATTGGTCAAGTCTTATTTAGGCAGCCATTGAGATATCACAGATGAAACCTCTCTGTTATTTCACTGAGACACAACCTCACACCCAACTTCCTGATCCTCTGGCTCTTACAATCCTCTGCCACCTGTTCCATGATGCTCCCTGAGCCTTGGGTGCAGGAGCTGGGCATACCACAGTAGTTGGTCTCTACATTTTGGCCAGTTGTAGTTTTTTGTAATGGTCTCCATCTGCTGCTAAGGGAAGCTTCTTTGATGAGGGATGAGAAATGCACTTATCTGTGTGTATAAAGATGAGTTTTAGAATGCAGTTAGGATTGTGACGGTCTAGTAAAGTGGCAGTAGCAGTTTCTCCTGCAAGATCCTTGACCTTACTAGCCCTAGGTAGCTGGCTAGGTTTCCAGAACCAGGCATGATTTGTCTCCTGTTGAAAGGGTCCTAAGTACAATCAGACAACTGTTGGTGACTGCCAAGATATGCCTGCCATTATTGCACCTTTGCAGCTATCTTGCTTTGTTCATCATTCTTACGGCTCCAAAGTGTCACAGCTCATAGAACTATTGATGACTTCCTTCCTTTGGAAACCTGCATAGCGTATTTCTGGCACTTTTAAAGCTAGTCCTAAAGGAAGAGCCTTTGTAGTTTTATATTTAAACTAATACGTTTTTCTTTTTCTTTTCTTGTTTAAATTACAATTTTATCACTGTGGTATGCTATAATCCAGTAGTTTCTCTGCCAGATCTGTGGCTGTCTTAATTGTTGTGGAATGTATATTTAGGCTTTTCTAAACCTAATTTGTTCATGGTAGGAGGAATTAATTTTGGGCTAAAAATGTGAACATTCTCATTTTATTTGCTATCCATTAGCATATTGATCACCAAAAGCAGCATACTAATCCTCATGGCACTCAGAGAACATGCATGTGGGAGTTCTCCACGAATCTCACCATCTCATCTTTTAGAAACTTATTTATTGATAGTTTGCTAGGTTACAAAATGCAATAAATTTTATACGGCACATTTACCTGATCAGTTTGTTGACTCATTCATTACACTGGCCATTCAAGAAACATTAATCAAATAAATGACTTTCTAGGAGCTGAAGAAACAGAGGTGAATTCTTGTGACCCAAAAGGACTTCACTGCCCAAACTGGTCTATAGCCTTGATGTGTACAATGCAGGATTTTACAGGTGCTGGGGAAGCCGTGGGCAGGGCACTGCAGGAGTGTGGATGGATTATTACCTTGAGATAGAGATATGAAACGTGATTTCAGACATGAAATGACACGTGATGAACATTAGTATTCCAGAGATAGACAGAAATCATGAGCAAAAGCATGGAGATGTGAGAGGGAGTATCAGTTTGAAGGTCTATGGACCCAGGTTCTGAGAGCCACAGAGCCAAGAGAGATAAATTACAGGGAAGGGAACGGTCATATTACTTCATGGTATTTTTGATACAAGCATCACAATTGTCATGCTAAGAAGGGGTAGGAAGAGATATAGACAAATCACTATAAGGAACTGAGGTATCTCAATGAGAATCTGGGCACAATAATACATCCAGCTCTTAGAAGCAAGTATAATTTAAAAAAAAAAACTGACAGGCATCTCTACTCCCTCTTCCTCTTGCTTTCTGCCTCCTCATCTTCCTTCTCCCCACCCCCTTACATCCCCTGTTTTCCCAGGTTTTGTATCGGGGAATGTAGCCACCTTCAGTGATCTTGCACCTTGGACACACAAATAAGATTATCTAACTCTCTTGTTTCCATTTCAGAAGTTCCCAGTGAAATCCACAAATTCTCCAAGTTGGACTCAGAGACCAACTTTGGAAACAATACCCCGAGGCTTGGAAGACAAGGCAGCAGAGTTCCATTGCAGCAGGGATATGCCTGTGGGAACTGAGGCAACCCTAGGGAGGTGGGGAACCTGAGAAATGATGAGGTGGGTGTCAAACTGCTAGGGAGACAAAATGTGCATGCGCGTTATTATGAAGGAGAAAATCTAGGATGTAGTCATCAACAGCATTGAGTAATATGCCAAGGACTGTAGGCAATTCACATTTTATCCCACGGCCAACCCATGTATTCTTATCTCACAGCTGGTCTTCTGTTCACCTGAGGTGATTTGGCTTGTGTGGTTCAAGTCTTTGACTTGGTTAAGGAAGGAAGGATTGAGCCAAGTATCTAAGTTTTGCCAATTCCTTTGGTGTTGGCAAAGCAGCTACCAGCTCTTCCAGCTGTGCAGAAGTTACCAAATTGTCATCAGAACACTTGAAAAATGTGTGGTCTCCATACACACAATCTAATGGAGACACTGAAACAGGTCCAAAACCTACTCTGTCTTCTGCTCCACTGGGCTCCTGCCTCAGCCTCTACAGACTTGGGGCAAGTCTGGTCCCTTCTCCATTCTCTGTCTTACTTCTTTTCATTGTTTACCTAATAAGTATCAACTCTAAGTGGCAAGAGAAAAAACAAAGAAAAGAAAAAAGGAAACTCAGGAGTTGTTGAACAGGAGTCTAGGAAGTAAGTTTCTATTTGTTCCCCATGTTGGAAAGACAAGGATAATAGATGCAGGAGACAGATAGCTGCAGACTGAGGTTAGAGGCAGCGACACCAGTGAGGAGGATTGTTCCATTCATCTAAGTGAGAAGTAATCCAGGACTAAGGCTGTGGCAGGGAGACAGTGACGGGCACCCGGACATTAGATCCCCACAAGTTGGCATGAAGCCTTCTCTTAGGGAACTTCTAGCAGAAAATCATAGAAAACAAACAAATTAGCTCCAACAATAACCAATTTTTACCTTACAGTATATTAGGCTCAGAAAGAGGATAGTCTGCATAGTAACGGACGGTAACCTCTGAACATTGCTTGATTTCCTTTTCTGGCTTTTGTGCTGGCTGGCTGCTCAAGGTGGCAACAAGACGATCACAGTTCCAGACCTCAGATCCTACATGAAACCATGCAGCCAGGGGAACATTTCTGGAATCTTTCCGAGAAGAACAAACTCCCCACTAACCCCTTCATGGGAGGATCCCAACAGAGCCCTTGGGCCAGGTCATAGGTTCATCCTAATGAGCTGTGGCTAGGGAATGGGTTAATTGTGAGTTATGGTGAAGCATTCCTGAAGCTGAGGAACAGGGATGTTGTCCTTGGGTGGGGGAGGGTAGAGGTGGAGAAACTATAGCAGCCAGGTCCAGGTCTTATAGAAATGTGAGGAGGCAGATGTAACAGGTGTGCAGCTGGAGAGAGTGTGGTGATATTTTATCTGTGCGCCCCAATAAAGAACATCTGAGGATGAGAGGAAAAAGCCAGCCACTATATTAAATATAGAGGTCAGGCAGTGGTAACACACACCCTTAATCCCAGCATTCATGAGGCAGAGATTCATCCGGATCTGTGTGAGTTCAAAGCCACACTGGGAATAGAGCCAGGCATGGTGGCACACACCTTTAATTCCCAGCACTAGTTAACCATAGAGGTCTGGAGGTCTGTACAAAACAGACAAGAAGTGATAGAGCTGGGCAGAAAGAGGAAAGTGATGTAGCTGGGTGGAGAGGAAGTGAGCTGGCAGGGCACAGAAAGAATATAGGCGTGAGTATACAGGAAGTAGCTCTCTCTGGAGCCTGAGGACTTGGTAAGGTGAGGTTGGCTGTGGCTTGTCCTATTCCTCTGATCTCTCAGTTTTCACCCCAATATCTGGCTCTGGGTTTTTTATTAATAAGACCATTTAGCAATTCGTCTTACAAAAGAGGAGGGTGCAATGTTCACCATCACTATGCACAGGTGCACAGGATTGCATGAATAGGTAGAATCACTGGGAACAGGAGGCCTGGGGGGATTAATGGTTTGGAGCAGGAGATCAGTTTGGAGAGGAATAAGACACATCTATATAAAGTTGTGTGTTTGAAGCTAAAATGGGTTTGAATTATAGGTATTGTTTCGGTTGTTAGAAAAGACATCAATGGTCTCACCTACCACTGCCCTGTATACTACAATACCAACTTGCCGGATAACATGTGCCTACTGGTATAATGGTGGCACAACTGTTATGGAGTAACTAACCACTTTTTTATTTGATATGAAGCCTGTACCACAGAAATGAATTTTGTGCCTCATGTTGTAATCCTAGCCAAAAGAATTATCATGGCTGGAGTGGCTCCAGGATAGAATCTGAATGGCCATGTTGTAAAGTTATCTTCTAAATATTATGTTCATACCCACAGACCTGGCATCTCTCAACCCAACCTTGGTCAAAGACGCTTCTTTTTGTAAAGGGCAGCAATCAAAGCAGAAACACATAACTGGTCCAAGTTCTGAGACTAATAGACCAGGAATAGTCAACCCTAAATGGTCACCCTCATAACAGGCCTCGGGGAACACTTTTCACAGAGTAAGTGAAAAGAGTATAAGGTCTGGAGCATGGGGACAAGTGCCGTGACATGCTGTCTTCTGAGGTGTTGGAGAGGTTACAAAGGGAATCGGGAGGGAAATGTGGGGGTAGATATGATGATGATGTTTCATTGTATACCTGTATGGGCTTCTCAAAGAATGAAAACATAATAGAAAATAATAACTTTAGAAGCTGTTGCTATATGGAAGTTGGATAGCATCTCGGTACACAGCGAGGTCATTGTTAGATGAGGTCACCCAAGAGCAATGCAGAGTAGCAGGGACAAAGGGATTCGTCTCTGCAGAGAGCTGAAATGTGAGGCTCAGAACTCACTAAATGCATTCCTTTAATGTGGATAGCTGTTGCAGTGAAAAATTCTACATAACTAAATGATTTCTAAGCCCTGCTTGACAGCTCATTATTTTTAAAGCAACATTCCCCAACAACAACATTCACTTATACTGCAGAGCCTGGAAAAGACTTTGGAGTTCAGAGCAATGGGATTTAACTGAAATAATAAATGCTTCGTGAGTTTTTAAAATGTTTGGAATCTTTTTATGACATTAGTAGCCAGGCATGGTTACTAGGCCAGATGGCTTCTGTAGGAATGAAGACATGTTGAACTTGTAGTTGGTTACTTTGTAGTTAGATTTAATAAATTAAATTAGCACAGTGCAAAGTATATTAAAGTCAAATCCAGCAAAAAGTGTAGGGATGTAACGCTATTAAGTGGGAAGTGAGTGTACATACAAGTATAGGACAAGAAATATCGGGACTGGTTGAATTCTGGGAATATAGATCCCCAAAACCTGGCTCCTTCTGGCTCTCAGAGTCTGTGACAGGCTGGCCCCGTGGTGCTAGGTGAAGTCCTCCCATTGGAGTCTGCACCGACCCAGGAAGCTAGCCTTTTATACTGCCCTGTTCGAGCTCACCCACTTAAGAGAGGTTAGACCATGCAACCGGAGATGTGGAGAAGGAAGGCTGAGCATGTAGAAGTCTTGTCTCCCCAGGGCTTTGTACTTCCTTACTAAGAACGTACTTCTCACCTTCATTAAAAAGCTTCTCTTGGACAACTTTTCTAAACCTGAAAATGAAAAGCACTGTCCCAATGCTAGACAATAATCAAACAAGATCAATACCCATGGGGAATTCAGAAATAAATAAATAAAAATCTTCTCCTTGTTCAACTCCGTAATAGAGGCACTTAACAAATAAGGAAGACAGTGCAGAGTCAGAGCTGGTAGACACGTGAGACCCCGGGGAAGACCAGGCATTTCTATCCAGCTCTGGACCGGTGGTGGGGTATGAGCAGACCTCACGCCTGCATTGTTCCATGGGTCAGCTGTACGGTACAGCCGGCATGGCAAACTCCACACCTCACTTCCTGGTCCTCATTTTCTCCATTTGGGAAACGAGTGCATGAAGCAAGACACTCCAGGAGAGCTGCCAGAAGAGTAAGGGTGAATTGTCCAGGGTTAATCTAACTACTGCCTTGCCTCTGGAAAGCTTACTAAACCTCTCTGTGTTTTAGGTTGGAACCTGTAAAGAGGACCCCGGGTCCTCCACAGAGGTGCCCTGAGCAGTGCCTGCTGCACTCCAAGCAATGTATAAGTACCGGCAACTTTTGAAAAGCTCTATTAATTTTTAAATGTTTGACAGTTTCAAGCTTGTGTACAATGTGTTGTGATCACCCTTGCACTCCTTCATCCTTTTATCCCTCCTATTCCTCTTTTCTCCCCAAGTAGCTCCTACTTCCGTGACTTCTTCGGATTGCTGTGCACATCGTGTGCACGTGGTCACAGCTGCCATGCGTTCATGAGTACAGTACCATGGCATCTTCAAAAGACACCGTTCCGTAGCACACTTCACCATCCTCTGGCTCTTACGTTCCTTCAACTCTATTTTTCTTTTCTGTGCCTCGCAGGGGGGTAATATAGATTTCCTGCTAATGGCTGGGCAGTAAAAAGTCACTTTCCCCCAGCACTTTGACCAGTTATGAGCATCTGTGCTCAACATAAACATCACTCACTGCCCAGCGAGGTACTCTGACCGAGATTTGGAGCTGTACTAGTCTATGGCTACAAACAAATATTTAGAAGTCGATTGGACTATATTTCCACTTAGCAGGGCCTGTGACCTTCATAGCTAGCAATAGGCTTTTGAAGAGATTTATAGTACTAGGCGCCGACTCCCTCCCATGAAACAGGCTTCAAATCCAGTAAAAAAAAAAAAAAAAAAAAAAAAAAAAAAAAAAAAAAAAAAAAAAAGAAGCTAGTTACCCTAGAGTAGTCATCGAACTATCGCACCAGTGGACACATCTTGCTTGACAGATTAGTATTGTACCAGTCAGGATCTACAGCTGGGTAATATGACCATTGGTCTAATTACCCCAACAACATGCACAAGCCTTTCTGATACCATGAAACCTAGACAGCAACGAAGACCCTTCCAGCTCAGTTCTAGCTTGATTTCTGTGTCCTCCATCCTACTTTGGGGGTGTCTTCAAGTCCTGCAACATTTCTTGCAGTTCTACTTTGATGTAGATCCGTGGCCTTGGGACCAGCACTGAGCTTGGTGTGTTCGGCCCAGGTGCCTCCATAGACAGAGCCACGTCCTGGAAGCGTTCCACAGCCAGAAGCAGAGCTGCCAAGCTGCGCTTTCATTGCTATTAAATATTTCTAAATGCTGTGAGAAAAGCGTGTTTTTAAAATAAGGTAAAGCGTTTCAATTAGGCTTTGCAATATCTTGTAAAACCATGCCCTACAGCAGCTCTCCTTGTATTAAATGGAGCTGTATTAGAATTAATTACCAGGAGAGATGGATGAGAGGCTGTGAGCCCCTTGGTGAGAAAGCTTACTGCCCTGGTCAGAAACCACAACCCAGACTGAGGTCTACCACAACTGTAGGGGGATGAGAGAGGGGAGGCTAACCCCCTGGAGGGAATGAATGTTGCCTAAACCTTTGTCCCACAGAAAAAGTAATAGGATTTCTCTCTCTCTCTCTCTCTCTCTCTCTCTCTCTCTCTCTCTCTCTCTCTCTCCTCTCTCTACCTCACCCCATCTGTTTCAGACTCCTTTAAATTAGGAGTGTGTGTGGGAGTCACTTGAGTTTACTTAGTATAGTTCGAATCCTGTTTTTTCCTTCAGAATGGAGTTGGTGCAATTTGCTTTTAACCCCTCCCTATAGCCAAAGATCCCAAATGCTCATGAAAATGACGCTCCATTTGGAAAACATTGACAGTGAGACACCACGGTGCATGAAAGCCAAGACTGGTGGGCTTGGGAGTGTGGCAGGTAGACTGTCAGTACCACAACGAATGCCTCTTCAAATGCTGGGGAACCTTTAGATGAAGCCCTTCATTTGGCAGCATTTTTAAATGGCCACACATTTCAACATTAAATTTTATTAATAATTATTAAAAAGCTTTGCCTAATAATCCACTTCTGATGTTCCAAAAAAACTGGATATGATAAAGAATGCTTTAAGAATTGAGAAGCATGTGTGTATAACTCAGAGGCAGAATATTACAGGCTAGTGTCAGAGGAATGTCATGGACGTAAGGAGATTTATATTTGGAACGTGCAAGAATTTCATTTTTGATGTTTTATACAAGTTTACCTTGGAGGCCACTCTGTAAGGCAGGGCCCATTATTATTTCAACCATTATCTAATAAGTCCTCATGGAAACCTGAATTGATGGGCATTATAATTCCAGTTTACATCTGTGATAGTTTAATGTGTTATGTCTATTAGCATGATATGTGCTTACCCAGCCCATCCTTGAATCTGTTCTGGGCGGGGCCATTGTCTTTAAGTGGGTGAAAGAGAACTGTCGGGGGCTGGGACCAGCCTCTATACATCAGTCATAGCGGGAAAATCCACAGCAAGCAACTCATGATGGTTCTGTTATTAAGGACGCCCATGTGCTGGGTGTCAGGGGAAGATGGTAGCAGTACTAGAGGAAGCTTTTTCTTTGGAAAAGACTCCAGTCAGCAGTGAGTACTTGGTAGGAAGGAAGGTCTCTCGGGTAGAGTTCTCAGTAAGAGATACTTGCACAGGTCAGGATGGCACTGTCACTTGATCAAGCCCTGTCCTACAGTGACAGCAGACTCTCACATAAGGAAGGCCAGCAGTCCAAGATGTAGGACCAGTCAACACTGAGGTGTTCCGGATTCAATATGGACAAATGCCTACATTTTAGAGCAACGTTTCAAAACCTGCTCTAACTCCTCTGCTAGGAATGACTTACTTAAAGACGTCTAATCCTGGTAGGAATTGACTCAGGATGCAGAGATAGTTCTCTCTGACTTTGAAATGACTGCTTCTTGTTCCCATTGCTTGGAAGTTAGTATACATGGATAATCCCAGGAATAGGGTATTCCCGAGTCTTCAGCCTGTTTGGTGGCTGACTGCTGGCTCCAGAGCTTGTATCTTCAAAGGATCCAGTACTGAGAGGAATGGTGTGATTTGAAGTCTAAACAGCATCACCTCTTCTTTGGAGGCCTTGCAGCATGTATGGTATTGAACCTCCAAGTTCACAATGAAACCAGCTCCCCATTTTCAATTTAGCAGCACCCCTATGGTCCAGGCACCATGCTAAATGTAGTGGGTCTGTTTGTGCCAATGTGTATTCCTAACTTATTTCTCACAATGACCCTGAGACTTGACATTGTTGTTTCATTTTGTAAAGGAGCCAAGTGAGTCTAAGAGAGGTTAAGTGATTTGCTAAGGTCATGAAGCTAGTGTGCAATGCTCTGCCCTCCAAACACTGTGTTCCACTGTTGAAGGAAGCTAGTTCGGGGCAGAAACCCAAGGTCAGACCTGCCTTGAGCAAGCTTTATAAACTTTCTTAATTGGGTTAAATTTCATTAAAAAAAAAAAAAAAAAAAAAACAAGACCATCTTCTATATTGCAAGCAGTGAATATATTCACTGCTCCAGTGAAGAGATGAGCTAAAAATCCCTCTTCTTATATAACTGATACTATAAAATAGTGTAACATTCTATCATCTATGTTGTTTACAGGCAGTAAGAACGAGCCTAATAAATTCACCCACAGATAAACTGTAAAATATTGTTCCAAATTTAAATTTTCAAAAAAGAATTATAGAAAACCAATGAAACAGACATTATATTGACAACAGATGATAACTCCTATAAGGACACTGAAAGGACACTGGAAAATGGTAAGACAGCTGTGCATCAGTTTTACATGGGGTCATCATGACAGCCTCAGACTAATGGAGAATGTGGCATTTGATTTCTAGGGAAGGAAGAACCTTGAAGGAAGTGGTTAGTCAAGCTCATGTCAGAGAAAGCAATTCCAGGGAGAGGCCAGACAACAAGCTCAAGGCAGAGCTTGTCAGACACTTTAGAAGTAACCAGCATGACACCTTTGAAGTGACCAGCATGGTTGGAGTGACATCAGAGAAGTGAACATCTAGTTCACTAAGGACTTTGTAGGCCACTGTAAAGATTTTGGTTCTCACTTCATAGGAAATGGGTAGCTACTGCCAACCAAGTCTTGAGCAAAGTAGCCACCATCTGAATTTTCTCTTTCTTTCTATTTTTTTCTTTCTTTCTTAAACAAAAACAAAAACAAAAAAAAAAAAAAAAAAAAAACCAGGGTCTCATTGTGTAGCTAAAGTTGGTCTCCAACTTCCAATCCTGGGTCTACCAGGTCCTGGGTTTACAGGTGTGCCCCTTTACTTCCTTTTTAAAAGTATGTATCTGAGTGACATCTGAGGCTAGACCACAGAAAGGCAGAAAGAGAAATAAGGAGACCCAAACTGACCAGGGACTAAGCATGAGGCTTAGCCTGGGGTTGGCTGGGCTTCATGAAGGTGTTGAAGAATTGCTTGAACTCTGAGTTACTTTTAAGATCAGAACCAACAAGTCCTTCTGGTGGGCTGGATGTGTTGGAGATTTGTTCTTTGTTTTTTATCAAAGGGTCAAATATGACAAATACCATTCAAAGAAGGTGGTGACAAGGCCACTTGGTGGAAACTCAAATTTTTTCAGGGCCAGCACTTCTTGAAACTGAAATATATGCTCAAGTTTCTTTTCTTCCTGGAAACTGTGCTATTGTCTATTAGCCAATCGTGTAAGAACAGGAGGCTGGGCTCCGACCATCAGAGTGATGCAAAGGACCCCTTTGCATCAGAAGTAAAAACCCAGCCTGTCCCCCACTGTATGCTTTTTATTTGATTTGTCTCAGCTACCTACCCTTCTGCAGAAGTAAAACTTCTTGGCTTGCTGAAATACTTTAGGTCATGTGGTCATTTTCTTGAGAGTCCAGACCTATTTTTTTTATAGCTTGGAACCCAATATGGGGCACTCTGTCTGTGTGACAGTTTTGAGGACCAATCCTCTAATGGGGGCATGCACCCTGCTGCTTTCTTATGGGTGACTTTGAATGTGGAGACATCCCTTGACGCCAGAACTAACAGAAACCCAGAGTCAAAGTATTTCAGCAGTGTGATGATGAGGGCCCCAAGCAGGTACTGAAGCAATCAAGTAACTCTGTACACAAACCAGGGAAGAAAATTGAACTGCAAAGCACTGCCTTGGTCATTGGGGAATTTCAGGGTATGAGCATATGGCTGAGATGTCATCCTGAGATGCTCCAAAATGGAAAACACGAGGTCCAGGGAGAATAGGAAAAACCTTTATGGGGGAGAGGAATTGAGAACTGAGAAAGGGAGAGATGAAGATTCTTCCTTTGACATTCTCCTGATAGTCTACCAGGGTGAATATTGATGTTTGGGGCAGATACTCCCCAAACTAAAGGGAACTGAGATCTCTGACAGAAGACCCATATGGGATGACTGACCAATTGGATCAATTCCTTGGATCCATATGCAATATTAATAGTGACATCAATATTAGTATTCTCTTCTTTGGTGAAGAGAGGGGCTGTGGTAAGAAAGGCTGCCATGCTGTTTACAAAAGATAACATTCATCTGCACTGGGTGTAATGACAGCAGATGAAAACCTCCCCGGGAGTACAACCAGAATAGAAAAGTACCAATGAGGTCCGCGGAGGCCACATGCAGGATCTTAGGAACTTGATCATAAGAGGGATTAGGGAATCAGTACTTCAGGACCAGGACCTAAATAAACCCTCAGTGTACACCAGGGAAAGAAGCAGGGCCTGTGAAATGCCGAGAAAGCCAAAGGACCACATGAGAAAGTGCTTGGGATTAGATGCAGTAGAGCCCTCTGGACAAAGGATGCTAAAATTACACTTTGTAACTAAGAGCTGGCCAGGCATAGGGAAGAGATAGAGAAGATTGAGGGTGGGTTGGAAGGGCAAAGAAATTACATTTCTGGCTGACTGGGGCTGTACATTCTTCTCTGTTCTAGCCAGAACAAGTAGAATAAATGGCTTCTGTCATCTAAGACTTCAGTTACGGGGTTAACTGGTAAAGTGGAGGCGCCCTATGTGTAGTTTCTTGACTACATTTTCTTGTTTGCTAAGAGTGTTCCCCTATTTGAAATTACTGATAACTTGTGAAGGCTCTTGCTAACATTGTCAAGTTTTCTAATTCTGGAGCTCTCTGAGGCCATAGCTCTCTCTCTCTCTCTCTCTCTCTCTCTCTCTCTCTGTGTGTGTGTGTGTGTGTGTGTGTGTGTGTGTGTGTGTGTGTGTGTAAAAGTAAAGTGGTGTCCTCAAGACTTGCTAGGAAAAATAAAGGGGAAAAAAAGCTTGCCTAATGAAAATATATATACAGGAAATCTTAATAGGTACCATGTATGTAATTGGGAGTCAGCTCTTGTTTAGAGAATAAAATATGAAAGAAACTATAAGTAGCCATGAGAGAGAATTGTTGGGAAGGACTAAGTATGTATTTATAGTTTTGGTAAAAAAGAGTTACAAAGAAAGAACAATATTTTAAATACAGATTTTGAATATGATTTTCTCCTAAGAGTAAAAGATAAAATGTGAGGATACAATCATGGAAGCCTAAAGCCAAGTCAGAGAAGGTCTGAAAAAGTTGTTTGTGAAGAATGAGACTTACAGATGATGTTTGCTGGATGGTCAAAGGTGATTAAAATTCCTAAGATTAAACTGATCCATTTTTACATTTATAAAAGCTGCCTTAAATCATGAAGAATGTATGATTTACATTCTAAGGGAATTATGTAAGTTTCTATCAATTTGTTAGGGTTTTTTTGTTTGTTTGTTTTTTGTTTTTGTTTTTGTTTTTTTGTTGTTTTTTTTTGTTTTTGTTTTTTGGTCTTTCAAGACAGGGTTTCTCTGTGTAGCTTTTGTGCCTTGGGCAACTGAGCAATAACAAAATCAAATTTACTTAAAACAGTACTTTTGTCCCAGCTTTAAAAGTTACATAGAAATTGAAAATTACAAGACTGGGAAAGCCATCCTTCCTGGTGTTCAACACAGCTTGGAATTCTGTACCAATGAAGATAAGCGTTCAAAGAGGACAGCCAATGATTGGCCCTTGCCCTCCGAAGTCAGCTAGGACCAGAGTATGGAAGGACCCCTTTGGCAAGTCATCTGTCTTCGTGATCAAGAGACTACAAAATCTCGAGATATTGGACTCTATCCAGTGCACATGTTATAACGAAGGGAAAGGCACTCACTGGGGACCTCAGTCTATAAATGATGCAATACAAAAGTTACCATTGCATTGGTGTTTATATCTTTGCTAACCAGGTAGGTAAAGGTTGTGTAACTTGCCAAAAGAATTTTTTTAAAGGGCTGAAGAGAAAACAGACTCCAGATGGGAGGCGCCCAGAGCTGAGACTCTTTCAGAGTATCCTTGTGGACTTCATAAAATCCCGAAGGTACAAAAAAATGAAGCTGTTTACTGAGAGCAGAGACACTTCTCTGGGTGAGTAGAGGCCTTCCACTCTGAGCTGTTTTTGTTGATCATATGATTAAAGTTATCTTAGTATTTCGTTCCCTCAAGTTTCATTTCATCCTGGAAACTGTGCTGTTCCTTATTAGTCAATCACATAACAATGTGAGGCTGTTCCTAGCAGAGTGAGGCATAGGCCACTTTGCATTCAAAATATACACCCAGTGGGGGACCCCTCAATCCCCTCTGGGTGTCCTTGTTTGATTCAGCACAACTCTTCACCCTTCTAGAGGAGTAAAGTTTGTGTCTTGCTAAAATGCTTTATATTGTGTGGGGGTTTTATTTGAGACCCCAGACCCAATTCTTACAGATGTAGGAAGCTGAACGAAGAAGAGAGAAAGGAGTCTCAGACCATAGAGATGAGCATAAAAAAGGAGGGTGTTGTCATCACTAAGACGGGGAAGAGAATGAACTTAGCAGGTGTCATTTGCAGAAGATACTCCTATCGGAGCATGGAACTTTGAAATATCTACCAAACGTCTCTTGGGAACCCATGTGAATCTAGGTCTAGAGGTTTAGATGTCTGAGCAAGAGACAGAGGCCCAGAGTCATCAATGTATTGCGTTAAGGCCCTGCAGGAAACACTGACACATTCCAAAGGCTTTAACTGGAAAGAATTTAATAAAGGGGCTATTTACAGAGATGTTGGCAGGATGCAAAGAGTTTACAAGAGATGGTGAGCATCAAGGGACCTGCAAATATGGAAAGTCATTACCACGTTCAGGCTCGAAGGAGAAACGGCGAGGGAACTGTATGCCTGGAGCCAGTGAGAGATACAGCCAAGGAAAATTCCATTTCTGCAGTTCCCTCCCACATGGCAGCCAGACTAAAACAGGCCAGAAAAAGGGGGGCTGTTGTAATCCAGTCTGCAGTGGTCACCCCCTGGATTCTAGAGCAGTAGGGGGCTGAGTGAGAAAGGAGCCGAGGGTATGCAGCAGATGGATTATGTGCAAAGCCTGAGGTTTCCTGCAGTCATTAAAGGAGTGAGGGAACAGCATGGGAAAAGGACAGAGCTAAGCCTAGAAGTGTTTAGAGTTTGTGAGCCAGACTGGGGGTCTCTATCAGAAAGGGAGATTCACAAGATAGATGATCAGTAGGAAGGTTGGGACCCTGGAAGCTGAGGGAAGAGCATTCACCAAGATTATCCTGTGCTGATCATTGCCATTCTGGCCAGTCAGATGCATACCAATGACTACAATGGGCAGCGTCTTAGTTAAGGTTTCTATTGCTGTGAAGAGACACCAGGACCATGGCAACTCTTATAAAGGAAAAGATTTCATTGTGGTGGCTCACTTCCAGTTCAGCGGTTCAGTCTATTATCATCATGGTGGGACATGGCGGCACGTAGGCATACAGCTGAGAGTCCTGTATGTTGCAGGCAACAGAAAGTGGTCTGGGACACTTGATATGGTTTGAACATATATGAGACCTCAAAGCCCACCTCCAGAGTGACACACTTCCTCCAACAAGGCCACATCCACTCCAACAAAGCCACACCTCCTAAGAGCGCCATTCCCTTTGGAGGCCATTTTTTTTTTCAAACCACCACAAGCAGCTTGGTGTCTGGTATCCCAACAAAAGCTGTTTGAATAGAGTAGTGGGGACAAGCACCCAGTGGAACAGCTCCGTGGGAGAACAGGAAGGCTGGGGAAAGACCTCGGAGAGCCAGACACAAATCTTTCTAGATTTGCTCCAAGAGAGTAAACAATGGGGCAGAATGTAGGGGTGGGGTAGAGGTGGGAGAGCTGTTCTTTGAGACAGGAAGCTAGGAGCATGCTTCTTCTAAGACTGGATAAAAGGCAGCAGGAAAGAAGTGATTCAGGAGATAGAGGGGGTAATTCCTAGAGTGGTGTCTTGTGGAGTGTTCATGCTTCTTCTGTGGGACGGAGCTGTAAACTACCATCCTTGAGGGGCCATTTAAAGAATGAGTGAGAGACGATGAAAATATGTAACACCTTCCAACAATGTTAGCCAGTCTTTGCAATGGTGTCCTGCCTGGGGTTTCATGCATCTGGGATCTGCTTAAAGACAGTGACGGTACACCCTTGGCATCTGCCCTGCACCAGGCACAGGAGTTCATGGACCTCGTCAACCTGAGCATCACAAAAGCCACAGCCTTATTACCAAGTTCTCAGTGAGAGAAGTTGCATGGCGGATTTCAGGATGATTATAGGAACTGTTATAGACCACAGCTTCATGAGAGAGAAGCTGGTCACAAGCCCCTAGTGTTTGTGACAAAGTTCCATGCTGTGTCTCCCTGTCCACCCTGACCATCCTCTGGCTTCCCCATGCCTTCTTTCATGTCCCCCACTCTCTCTGGCTTCTTAGCTCTTCTTGTCTTAAAACTTTCTCTCTTCACCATGGGCACTTTTCTTGAACTAAGGCTCAGTTCTGGTAACACTGTTCCTTTACTGCAACTAATTCCCCAAGCAAGGAGTGCTGTTCCTTTCAAATGAGGCTGTCTTGCAAAGATTGAGCCCCATCCCCTTCCCATAATCCCTCCATGATGATGGATTGTCATGTGTGACAAGGGATGGAAAAAAAAGAACAGGGCCTTCCAAAAGCCACGGCATCTAGCTGTGAACAGCGGTGCCCGTACTCCTGAAAGATCATTCTGTCTCTCCATGCTATTTGTTTAGACAACTACTTATTCTTCAATTCAAGTTCTCAAAAATTTATGACCTCACCATCTTGGCAGGTCATAACTGAACTGCCTGGTTCCCTGGCTTATAGCAGATAAATGGTGTTGTCTGCTCCATTCTTAATGTTCCCAGCTCTCTGGCTCTTTTTTCACGTTCTTGTTGGTCCTCTTCCCCTTTTGTGTCCCCCCCCCCCCCCCCCTCTCTCTTTGTCGGTCTTTCTATCTCTGCCCCCCCAACACACACACACACAGAGCTCTTCTGCAAAGGGAATTCTTTCACTCAACTCTGCCTTCTTCCCGCCCAAGGTAGTTGGAGCATGGTTCTGATTTGGAGGATGGAGTGACCTGCCACTGTTGCTAATAGGTCGGATCAATATCATGAAACGTGCCACATCCTTCTTCATTTTCTCATCATGCAGCAATCGATAGCCTTGCCATGCTGTAAACCTTCCTCAAAAAAGGTTCAACACTTTTCATTTCCTGGGCTGAATCTTCTCACACTAAGATACGTGAAACAGAAAAAAAAGCAGCCGGCCCTAAATCCACCCAGTCTAAGTGGCTTCCGCTCTTTGCTCTTCTGTGATGAGCGTGATATACCATGTTCACAGATGTGCCTAGATCAATCCTGTGTGTAAAGGTGTGGAGGGTGTGTGTGTGTGTGTGTGTGTGTGTGTGTGTGTGAGAGAGAGAGAGAGAGAGAGAGAGAGAGAGAGATCCCCAAACTGGCCAGAACAATAACATCTACTTCACTCCCAGGGAAGTGCACTAACTTGAGACAGAGCAATGTGGAGAGAGGTTTATTCTTCCCAGTGAATTCATGCTATATGAAAATATCCTCGACTGTAACAGCTTAGATAGCAGATTACTGATGAAGTGAATAGTATCACCCTGGTTAAAGAAAACAAAAAACAAAAATACAAGCAAACACTACCCCACCCTGGATGATGACATTCTGGATCCAAAATCTTTACAGGAGAATATGCCAGATTTAGGTTGAATAAATACGTCTATATGTGTTGTGATTCCAAGGCATGGAAAGTTCTCTTGATGCCTGATGGAAATTCTCCCTGCCCTGGGTCTGCCACAGTACATGGGACTCCAGCATCACTGTCTTTCCTACATCTTGGTATTAAAGGCAAAGGTAAAAGTTGTGTATATATTGGGAAGGAAGAGCAA
Organism: Peromyscus attwateri; assembly: GCA_902168425.1. Lineage (NCBI taxonomy): Eukaryota > Metazoa > Chordata > Mammalia > Rodentia > Cricetidae > Peromyscus > Peromyscus attwateri. The sequence goes on along the minus strand of CABHPP010116462.1, from coordinate 24,032 downwards.
GGTAAATAAACTCATCCTATAACATAGGGTCCCTGATTTCTGAAGCTTCAAGTTTATGCCTTTCTAGTCTTTTGATATAAAAGGGATATGCATTCAATAGAAACTGTATTTCAGATTTTGAATTTTCATCTTTCCCCTCACAGTGATGTACAGCAAAATTGGGCCTGACAGGGAACTGCGTGTGGGCATGGCAGGAAGCTGCATGTCTCGGTCACTCCAGCATCATGAGGACAGACAACCACTGGCTGTGTATTTGTTGTGTTGGTGTGCTTGTTGCTAACCTGTACTGATCAGCAGGCTCGATGCAGTAAACACACTTCTGACTCACAGAATTTTCAACTTACCATATGTTTCCCAGGACATAATCCAATCATAAATCAAGGAGCATATGTATATCAAATTAAAGTTTGGCCTCGAGAATTCTAGGGGAATTGGGACCAGCAAGACACAAGAACAGCATTTCACAGATGTTGTCTTCTATATAGCCAGCACCTGTGACTATGTTACACTCTGCGGCAGAAATCACTTTGAAAATCTCATTATGAACTTTGAGATGTGGAAATTATCCTGGATTGCTTAGGTAGTCACAGTGAAAGCCCACTTCTCTTAAAAAGTAGAGGGAGGAGGAAGCGTAGAATTGGAGAGTGGGGATGAAGCCAGGAATAAGCCACATCCTGTGAGAAGGGGTCCACACACCCTCACTGGCTGAAGATGGAGGAGCAGAACACGAACCGAGAATGTGTGCTTTCTAGAAGCAAGAAGAGGCAAAGGAAACAGGTTCCTGCTGAAAGAAGTCAGCAGTGCTGGAGTACTGACCCTAGAGCAGTGGTTCTCAACCTTCCTTACACTGCAGCCCTTTGATACAGTTCCCCATGTTGTGGTGACCCCCGCCACCATAAAATTATTTTTGTTGATACCTCGTATCTGTAGTATTGCAACTGTTGTGAATTGTGATGTAAATATCCATGCTCTCTGATGGTCTTAGGCAATCCCTATGAAAAATCATTCGCCCTCTCAAAGGGGGTCGCAACCCACAGGTCGAGAACCACTGTCCTAAGAGCACTGTGGCTAATGCTGGACTTCTATTGAACTGTCTGGCAATAAATCTGCGAGGTTTTATTCATCTCTTTGCTTTGTTTGGAGACAAGGTTTCACTATAATGCTGCTCGTAAAGCCTCCTCCGTTCTGCTGAGCACTGGATTACGAACATGTGCCATCATGCCTGGATCTAAACTCATGTTTGACAAGACACTGAGTTTGTCCTAATTTGTTACAGAGCCACTATTCTGAAGTTCAAGGTTCAAAAGACAAGAAGATGACCTGAAGTCCAGCAGGGACCCTGAGAAGAATGGTGTAAGCAAAGCTAGCCAAACCCAGGAAAGGCAAGAGACAGCCATGGGGAAATCTCAGGAGATGACTAAGAGGTGAGGTTGAGGCCTCACAGACAAGGCCAGCATTGGGTTTGAGGCTTCTGGTACCATCTGTGTGAAGGGCATCTGTGTGAAGCTGGGCTCTGTAAGAGTGCTGGAAGAGGCAAGGTCTAAGAAAAATAAGTACCAAAGGGTTTCTCAGAGCTTCCTGAGTTGAAGGAGGCTGAGGACCTGGATGGTGTGCCTCGTTGCCCAAGGCTTCTCTACTAAACGCATGATTTTAGTTCACACTCAGTTACATTGGTCTGCATTCAGTCCAGATTCACAGCAGACACATGAGACAGAGACCAGGACGGCATGTTTCTCAGCCCAGTAGGAACCTCAGCTTCTGGGGTCAAGGAATTTTGTGATAAATGAAGCGAGGCTTGTCACATGTCACAAAAATTGTGAGGAAGATCTTGGGGTACCCAGTCAGACAACTTTCCAGAACTTTGCAACTCAGCAGCTGTAGGAAAACATTAAGTTTCAAAAGCACGTTGCATGGCTTTTGGTTATCGCTGCCTAAACACGCCCCTTTGTCCTTTCCAGTAAGGGGTGACATTGCCCCATAGTTTCTGGCAGGAGTTTTATGGCAGTTTTCCTTGGGTCTCAAACACTGTCTACAGTGAGCACTTGGTTATAGATGGGAGACAATGATGAACTTAACTGTGCTGATCTGTCTAGAAAGTGTTTTCCCCACACCCACCGAACAGGAATGGGGGTTACAGAGTTTGCTTTTCAGCATGCTTTACCTCCTCATGCTTTGTAAATGTGGTGTTCACACACTGAATGTTTCCAGCACTCCCGGTCTACAAGTCTCCAATTACCATTTTTTCCCAACGGTGTGTGCTCACTTCCTGCCTGTTGAATTTAGCAGTTCTCACAGTATTTGAATTCTCTCATTCCACTTCCATTTGCTATGGTGATCTGAATTAGTGCACTTGGTTACCCTGTGGTTGTTTTGAACTCCGTGGGCCACCCACATGCCAGCCAGCTTGCCTTGGGTGAGCAAAGTGCTTCTCTGCTTCTGGAGAAGACACTGTGACACATGCCAACATGATACAGAGGATATTCCGTGGGTTTGTTTCCTTTGAGCAGTGTGAATGCAATTGGCAATGTTCTGTGGTTGTCAAGCAGCTTTACACGCTAAAGAGAAATCTTCTGAGGAAGAAAAAGTCAATCAGTGGGACAAGCTTCATTGTTCTTTTTTAGTGAGGAAGTTCTGCTGCCTTGCAAGCCTTCAGCAAGTACAACCTTGGTCATTCAGCAGCGGTGGATGTCAAGGCAAACCCTTCCACTAACAAAAAATGAACAACTTGCTGAAGGCACAGAGAACCATTAGCATTTTAGAAATAAAGCATTTTTTAATTAAGATATGTACCTTGGCTTTTTTAGACAGAATGCAATTTCTCACTTAAGATACTACAATATACGGCATAGAAATAACTTTTACATGTATTGAGAAACCAAAACACTGCGTGGCTCAATTATATCTCTGAAGTAAGCCTATATATGAGGGGCAGGGTGTGGTGTATCTTACCTAATGACAAGGGACTCACAACCCAGGGAAGAGAAACTTCTCTCTCATCTCCCCGCTTAAATTTGCCAGAAACACAAGGCATCTGAACCATCAGCGTAGGGACATGATTTCTCAGGGGAGTTTCCTGGACCATTCCCAAGGCATGTCCCTCACTCCTATCCCTGTCACCTCAGGAACAGCATGATGTAATATTATTAAGCAGTGTAATAAGTAGATCAAACTACACATTAAACAAAGGGCATTCACCATAAATAGAAACTGATAATCTCTAGTTAATCCAGGCTGTGAAGCTCGTTCAACACCTGTCTCCATGGTTGAGGTCTGGGATCTAATTGCTTCCGTTGGCAGATTTCCAACTCTCAACTCCACAAGGCTGCTCAAACTCTCACCTCCATCCTGTGACTATGATACCAGCCACCAGGCATATTTGGGTACCTAGCGATCCAAAAATGTTATACTTCGACAGAAAATCCTCTCTGACATTATTCTGGGGACGCTAATCTATGGACCACAAAATGCCTACCCAATGCCTAGGTCTAGTCTGTGGGCCTCTTTACTTCTGGCTTGCACCTTACCAACTTCAGCTGCTCTCATGGTCTGAATATGTAGCCTAAAGCTTCCTGCTTGGTAAGAAGGGCTTGAATTCTCAAAGGAGAATGTTCAAGCACTCAGAAGTCTAGAGAATTCAGTATGCTTGGGCAAGGTGCTTAAATGTAGTTTATTACACCAGTTCAGATAGTTTAACATAAAAATATAGAAAGATGTAGAGGGAAGAGAGGATAAAAGGGGTTGATTTTGACATTTAGGAGGGTGACTCTTCTTTGTCAACTTAATTGGACTCAGAAACACCATGAGCTCACCCCTCTGGGTGTGCAGAGGATGTTTCCAGAAAGATTTAACCAAAGAGAGAATACTGACTCTGAATCCCATGGATGGGCTTTCTCAATTGATGGTCCTGGGGTCCTGGGATGAAAAGAACAGACAAGAGTTCCAACATTCTCCCTGTTTCCTGACCATGACCAGCTGTTCCCGCTCCCACGGCCACGCCTTCCCTACTGCATGACTGAAACCCCTCAAACTGTAACACAAAATAAACCCTTCCTATCAGTCACATATGAAAAGTAAACAATACAACTTCTAAAACAGAAGCAAGGGATAACATAGAAGAAGGACTATGACTAGCAGAGAAGCTCAGCGGGTCGATATCAGTCTCACATCCCTCCTTGGGCCAAGGGCAAGCCGTGCATATGCTGCGTATGTTTACCCAGCAAAAGCATCTCTTTTCTTTAAGTATGACTGCCTCCAAGAACACACAGGTTTGTGTGATTGCAATCTCCGCCATAGAGGACAGCTGCGCAGAATGTCAACTGGCCGAAGAACTTCCTTCCTCCATGCTCACAGCAGTCTGTGCTTCTCTTCTGTCTAACTGGAACCTCTGGCTTCAGAAAACCCCAGATATCATTATCACATATGCCTTTCCAGCCTGTAGGGAACTGATGGGTAAATGAACCACTGCAGGGAAAGCCATGGAAAATAGACATTGATCCGGACATGAAGGTGAAGTGTGTGAAATTGTTTATAAATTGTGTGGATAATTGGAGGCACTGATGTGGGACACTCTGGTCTCCGTCCTCCTCTCTTGTTCTGGACACAACTTTAATTAACTTTTGGAAAGGAAGCAACATGCCCTCTCTGCAAGCAGTGCTGGAGTCCCATCTAGTCTTGAACACATGTGACATGTCAGCTCTCCCCACCCTACTCCCCATATCTGCAAACAAAGGCACATATTTCTTCCAGATATTATAGAAAGAACTAAACTAGGTAACTCCATGATACCTAGGATAGGAACTGCCATTCACTGGCTTTTCATTTGATATGCTTTGCTTCCAAGACTTCAACCTAGAATCTTAAGTTTTTGTGTTTCATGCTGGATAAACTAACCATGGTATCATCCCCATTGGGCCCATCCTTTCTCCTTAACTCTTCATCCATGTCAAGGCACCTGGGATGGAGATCTTAGATCTCTCCCTTTTCCTGGTCTAAGATCTCCTCCCTACCCTCTCCCACCTGCCCCAACCAGCAGCTTTGCCTGTAAAGATGACACCAACAAGCTCTCAGACACTTCGCTCTCAGTTCACAGGACAGCAGCATACTGTGAGGTCAGATGAGGTAGGAGGGTGAGACTCTAGGTGTTCATTCCCTGCCCCTTCCTGTGGTGATATATTGTATACCCCAATAAAGCTTGTCTGAAGATCAGAGGACAGAGCCAGCCACTAGATTAGACTTAGAGGTCAGGCAGTGGTGGCACACACCCTTAATCCTATCACTGGGGAGGTAGAGATCCATCTGGATCTCTGTGAGTTCAAGGCCACACTGGAAACAGAGCCAGGCAGTGGTGGCACATGCCTTTAATCCTAGTACTGGGAAGCACACACACCTTTAATCCCAGGAAGTGACGGCAGGGAGGAGAAAGTTATATAAGGTGTGAGGAAACAGGAACTAAAGCAATTCAGATGAGATCCTTTCAGGTAAAGACTCAGAGGATTTCAGTCAGAGGATTTGTGGAGTTAGTGAGGTAATAGGTGATGGCTTAACTGATCCTCAAGGCAAGCTTATTAGGGTACACAATATATCACCACACCTTCTGAGTTCACCTTGCATTGGCTGGGTACCTCATCTGAAGGAAGATCAATGAGGTTCTACTCTATAGGACTTGCTTTAATGATTCAGAGAATCATTTCCTCCCCTTAGCCCTGTCCATCCAGTCCCATATTCACGTATATTTCCTCATGGTTACCCTCTACCTTGCCAATATTCATTATAATCTGTCAAAAGACTAATAAACAAAAACATAACAGAAGAAAAAATAAATAGAAAGGAAGCAAGAAAGATGTTGCTAAAAATTGTTCTGACTAGATGAGCATCTTCTTTCTAGTAATTTCGATTCAAGCCTAACATCTGTTCTGAACCTCAATTCTCAAGAGACCCACTCCCTCATGGCTAGCTTTCATAATGCCAGAGGTGCTATGTGGGCTGTCATTGGAGAAGTTACCAACAGTCTTACCCAAATGAAAACTCTGCCAGATACAATGTAACAGACCTGGCAAGATATGCCCATTTGTACAATAGTGACTGAATGTCTTGAGAGTAACCAGCAGCTAGCTATGTGATTGGATTTAAGACTTGCTCAATGGGCAGGAACTCATGCCTCACACCCAGCCAAGAGCCCACGGCTCATGGCTCAAGAGGTCATAGACCCTAGGAGAGACCTACTATTTCAATTTTGCTAGATTTGTTTAGTGTCCAATTGCCTTTTAAATACATAATTTTTATTCCCATAGATTACTGCAGTTCCCAATGGTTATCAGAGCAACCTCTTCCTACTGTGGACAGGGGTTGATACGAGAACCACAATTAGTCAAAGGACAGAGAATACATGACTATGGAATGTTCATTCAAGACTCAGAGAACATCAAGGAAGAGGGACCAGAAAGATTTTTAAGAGCCAGAAGACCAAGAGAACTGCTGATAATTAGTATCTTCTGGACATGACAGAGCCATTGCACCCATGAATTCATAGTAACTATGGCTCTTGCACAAGACCCAAACCAGATCAAACAGTCAACATTCCTGCATGGATGAGCAAAAAGTCAGCAAGCCCCACTCAAAAATACAGGCTGTCAACAGTTGCTAGAGGAAAGAGGGTCAGTTTTCTTCAGGGCTCCTGTCCATGGTAGGTTTCCCATGTCACAGTAGGCAGCCCTATACCCATTAGCATATCAGGAGCACTCATTGGAGTCAGTGAGTTAGAGATAACAAAAAGAAAAGGACATGAAGTTGGGAGGGAGATGAGAGGTGAGGACCTACAAGGAGTTGGAGGAAGGTAGTGAGGGCTGGGCATGATCAAACATATTATATTTATGTATGAACATTCTAAAAGGATTTTGAAAAGAACTAGAGGTCATCTTAATTCTTCTTTTTTGTACCTTTGGTGCCCAGCATTTAACCTGCCCTTCTGGATGCTTACCCCAATGGTTCTGGAAATGGGGATTTCTTCTCAACTCCGGTGTTTGGCCGACTAGATGGTCTTTCAGTGACTACTTATTTGTATTTTCTGACAGCTTTTCCTGACTGTGCCCCTCTTGATTGGTCCTCCAGGTTCCATCGTGTTAGAGGGAGTTCCTTCCCCAGATTTCCAGTGTTTAAAGGGCAATCTCTAAACATCCCAGAATGGTTAACAGGACACTTCAGAGCATGGCACCTGGCCTGCTTACCAACTCTTTCTTCAGCAGGTCTTCTGTTCCCAGATGTCACCATTAGGCCAGGTGTGACCTTCGCAGTCCATCTGTGGAGTGAGTATCGGCAAACTCGTGAGACTGTCAGCGCGAGGAGCGGTGCTTCTGGCTCCTCTGTGTTACCTGCCATCTGCCCTGAGATGAGACCTGCGGAGATGGGAGGCATCCGACTGCTCAGTCAGCTCCTTCCCTGGTGAGTGTGTACCATTGCGTCAGCCTAGAGTCTGGAGAGAAATGTGCTTTGTTGTTGAAGGTCCTTTCAAAAATCGGGCTAGTGCTGGGGATGTGGCACAGTTGGTAGAGTGCCTAGCTTGCTAATTCCTTCAGCTCCTGAGAGGTGAAGAGACCATCTGACTTCAATATGTGGAAACAATCTCTGGTGGATTTAGAAAGAAATACTGCCATTCTCCTAAGGAATTTCTAGGAGTGTGTTGACTCTCAAGGTGACTCACATAAAGGCGGCTTTAGATGGTAGCACCTTCCTCACACCAAGATGTTTAGTTCTTACAGGACAAAGCACATACACTCTCTGGGACAGAGCAAAGGGCAAGCAGGTACTCCGTGCTTCCACCCCGACAGTCCATGCACACACTGAGTGCTGTTATGGCATGGCTCACTCACACTGCTAAGCAGCATGTTGCTCTCCTTCCTGTGTGCTCTTCAGTGTAAAAATTGATAGATCTCCTTGTCCACCATTCACTTGGCTCTTCCTCCTCGACACCTGCCGCTCTTCTGTTAGGACTCCAACCACAGACCACACAACCTCCCTGGAATGAGATTCATAACACATCTGCAGTCCTGAGACCATTTCCTTAACCAGGTCAGGCTTCCCCATGCTGAGAAAGACAGAACTACATCTATGAGATACCATCCTGCCCAAGGAGAGGGTTGTGTTATGAGTTCACACCCATTTAGTCTCCTGGTGAGCCTGGTTTGGCAGTTCCTCACTTTCACAGGTTTTTCTCCTTTTCAGCAAGCTCAGTCATTAACACTGACCAGCTCCATCCAGCTGCAGAGATGGGGTATGCTTAGAACACCACATCTTTGCGATAGCATCAGAGTCTCCATGGGTTTAATCAGATAGGTTTAATGAAGGGAACCTACACTGGTGCAACATAGTTAATGGACTTATAGGGAGCTCCAGAATGGCCTAGATGACACTGTGTAGACATCACTATACCTAAGCAGAAGGGACAAGAGGGGGAAACATTCTCAGAACTCGGCAAGAACTGTGACGATGGATCTGGTGGTCAGTTCTGCCTTCCTACAGACAGGAGCGCACTCTGACAGAGGAGCCCATTTGCTTTTCCTAGGGATATTGTTCTAGGAAGTGTGGGTTTGGGGAATTTCTTGGACCCTCTTCCTCAGTGCTAATGGAGAAAGGGATGAAGCAGAGCTGTGGACAGACAAGCAGTGACATCTTAGGATGCCCATAGACGCCCTGAGAACCATGAGTAGGCGAGCCCCGACTGACACTGAATCTGAACAGATGATTAGAGAATAAGAATTGGGATAAGGGCCTGAGGGAATAGAAAACAGAGCAAAAGCTCAGTTGTAGTGCTTTGAGCCACCTGCTCTTTGGGCCTGAGGAACAGCAGTGGTGGTGGGGGGCACGACACCAGCTAGAGTCAGAAGCAGACAAGGCACCAGTGCTGTGACCTATGCAAGGTTTCCTGACACAAAGGGATGGGTGACAACCTTATCTAGTCATCTGGGGATGGAGGAACACATTTACTTTTCCCAGATGGGGACACCATTTCAGGAAGTGTGGGTTTCCAGAACTTCTCCCAATATGTTGTTTTGTTTTTTGTTTGTTTGTTTGCTTCAAATAGAAAAATTGTTTAATCTCTAACCAGATTCTAAGGCACGACTATGAAAAGAACCAGTGTACAGCACGTCTTTGCAGCCTGAGAGGTGCTTTTGAATCTTGATTGTAGGAGGGGCCTCAAAGATAAGCTGGTATAGAATTCTCCAGGTGTGCCAATGACGCTCAACACTTCAATTCTGGGGTAGTCAAGCACTAGGCAGACAGACACATTAGAAATTTCTTCATAAGCCATGTTTCCCATGAAAGCTGAAGACTTTATCAGGTGAGGCTGGGTGGCTCTTTACCACTGGATTTCACCAGCAGGTCTTTAGCTTGAATCCATTGCCCCCAGGACTCTCAAACTCTGTCGTTGTCCTGGGAACAAAAGTGAATCAGGAACATTGACTCACACAAACCAAATGAAAATCATAGCTCATCGGGAGAGGAGCGCCATTAGAACGCAAGGGAAAGTCTTTCTAGCCAATGAAAAGACCTCCCATGTCTCCGGCTGAGAACAGTTTCTTCTCGGAGGTAAAAATGACAACTCTAAGCTAGGTAGTAAGTACAGGATCAGATCACAGGGAAGTGGGGAATCTGGGAGGATTCATCCCAGTCCTAGTGTGATGTGATGAATCATTCCCCGCCCTGGTGTGGTATGATGAATCATTCCCCGCCCTTGGGACGGACACCTTCCTGGTAATTAAATTAAGGCTGTCTTGCAGATTCAGTGTCTCCAGGCTTGGGCTTGGGCAGTGCTAAAAAAAGACGATGCCAGCCAGGTTTTGTCCTATTGAGCTGCTCTTTTGTGACTCGGCTCCTTTGTTTATGTTTCCAAGACAGGCTGCTTCTAAACAGTATGCATCCCGGCCCTGTCTGTCTGAGACCCAGGTCACCTTGTGCAGAATCAGAAGACAGTCCAAACTGTTTGCACATTACTCCTCTCATCACCAAACACTACTAGCTGAACACTAGGGACCAAATTTTATTTTTCTTCTCTCCAACTATTTCAGGGAAATATCTCTCACCCTCTTTTACCCCATAGATAATTGTGTGTGTGTACAAAGAGGTGCCTTTTAGGGAAGTGTGTGTGTGTGTGTGTGTGTGTGTGTGACCTATAATTTAATTGGGGTACAAGGCATTAATTTCAACCTAATAGAGGAAAACGATACCCTAGTTTGAAAGAGGCTTCACTTACAGAAACTTGTTAAATGAGCTTGTAAAATCATCTTCCTAATGGGTTGTAAACAGTAAGAACACAGCAGACACACGAAAGCGTAAATAAATTCTTGCCGTACCTTGCTGGATTGCTGTGAAGAGCAATGATACTCGGAAGTCATCTTACACCTGCATCTGTGTCAGCACACCTGACGGCCAGCTGCTTCTGCTGCACCGACCCAGGCACTATCTTTAAAGAGATGACACTGAGTCACATGGACCATGGCCCAAGAAGGGCAACTCAACCTCACAGGCAGTTCGATCTTCCTGGGGTTTGTGTACTGGAGTCACTGGACAACTGCCTTCCCAGCCAATGTCTGAAAGAGAAAGAAGAAAGACTGTGAAGCTAGGGGAAATACTGGCCTGGGATGGAATTTCAAAGGAGATCTAAGAGTGCCTTCCAAGCTACTCTAGAGCTGTGTGGTTCTTAAGGGCTGGGGGATGCATTAACCATCAAATACTCTCCCAGAAAGACGTTACTCTGAGCAGGCCTGTGTCCACACAGAATGTGCCATTCTTTGTATGAGGGCAGCTTCTAGAGGGAACCTCTGGAGAGCACATTTAGCCATTAACTCCCAGAAGTTGGGGTCATGAAAGTCCCTGCCCTGGACACTGCACTAGACTACAGGCGTCTAACCATTGACAATGCCTCAAGACATCATCTACAAAGGTCACATTTAAGAACCTTGCAATCGACTTAAAATATGGCCCCAAAATGTCCATATTAAATGAGCTCAGATTTTACAGCTGCTCTCAGAGCTACCCAGAGTATGCAGGGTATACACAACTTAAAGGACTTACTCATGGGGGCTCACACACCAGACCCATCATGCAGGCTGGGGACAAGGGTGTTGTTATGGAAGTATTCCTGGCCTGGCCTATTGACGCTGAGAGGTCACAGCTTTATAAGGAAGACTAATCCTGGAAACAGGACAACCATTTCATCATGAAGACAGCAGGCTTCCTGCTTCTTGTGCAAAGCTACCTCTACCCACAAATGCAAACGTTAGCCAATGATGACATTGCCCAACACAGTCCCAGGCCATCCCAGTTCTGTGTTCATGGAAGTAAGCTGGAGCCGAAGGAACCAGGAAAGCTTCTCTGCGGTGATAGACAAGCCACGAAACAGTCCTCCCTGCTGTGACCTTGACAGTGTTTGCAACTGTGTCAAGCAGAAGCTGATCACCCACAATGACCCATGCAAGAGACCCAGACGAACTAGTGGAATTGTCTGTGGCATTGTTCTCTTTGCCCCATCTGACGCCCTGGTGTGAACTCCCCTTTACCTCCATCTCTCTCCTAACCCATCATCAGGAAGTGACAAGATGTGTTGGCACCAAGGTGTCAGTGACTCATGATATTTCTCCCCTCCACCTCGCTTGGAGCATTTAATCAAGTCCACTGGGATCAGCTCCAATGCAACTGGGGCACTGGTCTTGCTCTTGGGTGCACGAGCTTGGGACCAACATGGAGAGAAGACAGAATTTCTACGCTGTTAGAAAAGCTGGAGAGTTGCCTGCTCTGTATTACTTTTCCTCTTTCTCTTGATTAGCAGAAACCCAATCTTATTTTGTGTGGCCCTGAGCTTATCTGAAAGACAGTCTCAGACTTCTTTGCATTTAGATGTGGCCAAACTGAGTTAAGTCACTAGGAGAAGGAAGGCCAAAGAAAGAAGTGCAAATCAAGCTGACTCAGCTGGCGGGCTTTACTTCATGTTTTCCACCCCTACCCCCACGTTCTCTCTCCTCTTGGGATGTGACCATGATGGCTGGAGAGCCAGTAAATATTTTGGACAAGGAGACTGCCTTACAGGTGATGAAACAGAAGCGAAGGAACAAAATCCCCCCCCCCCATGCCAATCCTAGATCACCCATTTCCCTCCTGAGGAACATCGTGTTTCTGTTTGCTATTGTGTACGGCTGGAAAGCTCGACTAACACAGAATTCAGCTCCTGAAATTAGGTGCCGGAGATAACAGAGCCCCAGATACTGAATGAAGGCAGTGGGACACAGGTACCAGAGATCCCTGAGGGTCTGAAGACTTCACTGTCCTTGAAAGCGCAGGAGGGAAACCCCATATCAGTCCGTAACTTTGAGATCAGTCAGTATGTTGACTACTGTTGAAGAATCAGGACAATGTAATATCAGAGCATGTGCTGGCCTCTTTCTGCTGCCCTCTGCAGAGTTTCCAAGAAGACTGATTCTTTTAGCAGAACTAGCCACGCTGTTTCTCACCGTTGGAGAGAAATACCAGTTTCTCAAGGGAGAGGTGCCCACCGTCGGCCATCCCGATGGAATAGTTTCATCGTTCGGCCTCCCTCAGTGGAGGTCAAAAATGTTTGCACTGCATAAAGAAGCCGTGGTGAACAGTGCTCAAAAAACTGCTGTTTTTCCAGGAGATAAGGCTGGTCTCTTAAAAGAAAGTGGGGAGTTGGTCAAAAATGTGAGATTAAAGATGTTCTGCTCCATCCAAGCGTATCACTTCAGATGAGACAGGGAAGTGGCCATTAATTTGAGGAAGCAGACCACAATTGAGCAGAGGCCAGTAGGTGGAAGATGAAACTCTGATTGCTTAAGAGCTCATTCGTGCCTTCGTCAGTGAGCTCTTTCGATATGACTGAATAGAAACAAGAAGACCAGGAATATCTGGCATAATAACAGCAAACTTGAACATGACCATCGGCAGCCTGAGACTTTCCACCCTCAAAATACCAAGCCCCACCACCCCCCCAAAACAAGACAATATCAACAGCAAGTGGGGTATGGAAGGTGTGCGAACCCAACCCCCAGCAGAACCTCTCCATACTTACTTTAGTTGAAGTAGAGAGTGATAAACATGACAGTGTGAGAGCTTCATAGCTCAGGACCTGCTGTGATGAGGAGCAGAGATGTGAGTCCATCTCACGCAGAACCAGGCAGCCAGGAGCAGCAGGTACTCTGCTGAAAGCCTGCACAAATCAGGTAGGGATTGTTTTTTGTTTGTTTGTTTGTTTTTTTTGTTTTTTTTTTTTGTTAGTTTTGCCCAAATGGATTCACTCATTTCTGTGGACCACCTCTCCCAAGTTCTGAATTTCCAGATAGAGGACTTTTAGTGGCTTCTGTTTTTATGGTACTAAGATTGCTTCTTCATCCTGGGACTCTGTTTGGACACTTGCTGTTGAGCTGTCCCTGGACCCCAAGTGGGCATGTTCAGATGTGATGGGGAAGACTCCATGCTATTCAGATACCCTGAACTCTGAGCTGGGCACAGTAACAAGAAGAGATCACAGAATGGCTCTTGAGGGAGGTGGGGAAGACATCTAGATATAGTCTCTGTGGATTCTTGGTAGTGAAGGGGCAAGCTAACTTAGGCTTAGTCTATTCTCTTCTCTTTCTAAGAGAACAAATGCCCTTCTTTAACAAACTGAGAAAGGGTTTTTTTTTTTTAATACCCACCCTAAAGTATTGGTAGTGAGCAGCGAGCATCCATGGGATCCTCCAGAAAGGACCCTTAAAGTGTGCACAAGATGTGTGTGTTGGGGGCAGGTATTCCTCCTTTGCATTGCCTGTTGTTTTCTTGTCCTGCTAAAAATATGGACAATGACTGGAGCCGTACTTGGAATAAAAGCCGACCTCCAGCATGCAGCTTGAGGCAAGATGGCGGAAGAGGAGGAAAGAGGAAGGCTAGCTCCCCCTCCCTCCACCATATCCGCATTTTTCTTATTAGCCAGTGTTGGTCATTTTGTTTCTTTCTCTTAAGAGAGAGATACTATTTTTTGTTGCTTTGTTGTTGTTTGTTATTGTTATTGTTTTGAGCCACTGTGTCTTTTGTTTGAAGACCAGTGGCTCCATGTCAGGAATGGTTACTGGCTTCTGCCACCCACCCTTTGGTAGACTAAGGAGCGCCCAACAAGCTTCCAGCTCCAAGAAGTTCCTAAGCTCTTGGTGAATATACTAAAATTTCGTGTTTCAAAGAAAGTAGGAAACAAGTCAAGTGGACATACTTGGGCACAAAGTCATTTCCTTGTGGGCTTCTATGCCTGTGAGGAAGACCTGGAATTCAAGAGACATAGGAAGCAGACATCATGGGCAGGCTTGGCAGGAGCTTGTGTATGCCCTTGCAAAAAGTCCCAGGGGTGTGGATTCTTGTCTGAAGCCCCTCTGCCCACACGTCACCATTGTCTTATCAAGAGCATATGGCGAAGCAGAGAGACTGTTTCTGACTTCTCCAGCTTTGAGTGTATAGGAACTGTAGTCTGTGGTCTCCTTTTAGCCCCGTAAAGGTGCCAATGGTCCTGGAACTGGTTGACACTGTCTTGCTTTCTTATTGCTGCTGTGACAAGTTGCCAACAACTTAGTGGTTCAAGCCATGTCACAGTCATATTCTGTCACATTTCTGAAGGTCAGAAGTCCTCAAAAGACTAATTGGGGGTGTATAAGACAACCTATATCCTGACTTCCTCTAGTTTCTAGAGGTTGCCTACATTTCTCGGCTGGTCACCCCAATTAAGATCTTCAAAGTCAGCAGTATGATGCCTTCCAAATCCTGTACGTGTGCCTCTCCCTCCACACTTCATCGGCTTCTGTCTAGAGCTAACATTACACCCTCTCCCTTGGAGCATCCTTGTGTTTCTAGGGAGCCCATTTGATCTTCTAAATCAAGATCCTTAATCACAACTTCCAAGTCCTCTTGTCACACAACGTGACTGATTCAGAGACTAGGCTGTGGACAACTTCAGGGAGTTTTTTAATCAGTCCACACATAACACAGTCAGCTGGCTCTTCTTCTACTGTGCTTATTGCCCCACGTTTCCCAGGCCCCTGAGTAACTCTCCCTTTGAGCCTCCAGTGCTGGATGCATTTTTGTTACTAAAGCTTTTGATAAGAGGGCTCAATTAAAATAGGTCTACTGCTCACTCCATTGCTGGCAAAGCTGTTAGCTGTTCCCTAGAGTCCCGATCACCCTGCAACTGTCCTTGAGAGGAGGGGACATAGCTGTAGGTCTGTGAAATGTTGTTCAATGAGAAGTTGATTGTTTTCAGTGTGAGCAAACGCTGTAGAAGCCCTCAGCTAGGGGTGGGCATTAGCCATCACATCTGTCCCCTTGCCCAAGTGTTTGGGGATGGTGCTTTTGCAATCTGACCATGTGATGTTATGGTGGTATGTTACAAGGCTGTAGGTCCTCATAATTCACACTCCTTCCCACTCAAGTCCTGTGTGTGGCCCTATGACTTTGCCATGCCTCCCAAAGAGACAGAGTTTGTTTCTCTGGTCCCTGATATGGGTCTTGTGAACTTGTCTTCTTTGGTTCACTCCAAGTCACTATATGAGAAAGAGTTTGTCTTCTTATATGTCTGTTGTAGTGTCCTGGCTAGTTTTAGTCAACTTGATACAAGCTAAAGTCTTTTGAAAGTAGGGAACCTCAGTTGAGAAAAAAATGCCTTCATAAGATCCAGCTGTATGGCATTTTCTTAATTAGTGATTGATAGAGGAGGGCCCATCCTATTGTGGGTGGTGCTATCTCTGGACTGGTGGTCCTGGGTTCTATAAGAAGGCAAACTGTGCAAGCCATGAAGAACAAGCCAGTAAGTAGCACTCCTCTATGGCCTCTGCATCAGCTCCTGCCTCCAGGATCCTGCCCTGTTTGAGTTCCTGTCCTGACTTCCTTCAGTGATGGACTACAATATGGAAGTGTAAGCCAGATAATCCCCTCACCTCCCCACCCCCACCAACTTGCTTTTGGTCATGGTGTTTTATTGCAGCAGTAGAAAGCTTAACTAAGACAAACTGGCACCAGAATAGCGGGGTATTGCTATGACAGACCTGACCATGTTGTTTTAGGGAGGATTGTGGAAGGACTTTGGAACTTTGGGCTAGAAAAACCGTTGAGTGTTAAGATCTCAATGAGCTGTTCTGTAGGAGCTTGGAAGATAAGAATGTTGAGAACAGTGCAGAAGATGGAGACCTGGCTTGTGAAGCTTCAGAGGAAAATTTAAAGACTCTGTCTGGCCATTTGTTATTTTGAATTAAGATTCCGTGGTTCTGGTTAGCTGAGGCTAAAAGATCAGCTGTGATTCACGAGATACCAGAACTACTAAATCAAAACCTTTGCTTTACCAGGATACTCAAGGCTGGTTGGCTGGAGCTGAGAAACTAGTGGTGATTAAGAAGAGACAGGCATCATTGGTGTAAAAATCTTCTGGGACATGTATACTCAAGGTCAACACACAGAAGCTGTGATGAGGTTGTACCTCATGCTGGCAGCTGAACTTGGAAGTGTAAGAGTCACCCTGGCAGTACTGGATTGAAGGCATGAAGGGGTCATGGAGAGCAGCTGAGGCTTAGCGCTATAAGAGGCCAGGAGAGGTCATTGGTGGAGGTGCAACCTCACTGGCAGTTGAAGACCCAGGACTGAAGGGGTCATGCAGAGATTTTGAGGCTAGGCACCATGAAGAGAGCACAGGGTAGATTATCGGTGCAACACAATTGCAGCAGAAGACCCAAGAATTTTGGAGATGGCAGTACCATGGGATGACCACCAAGAATAGCAGCAGCAGTAGAGTGGAGGCAGCCGGAGCCTAGAAGATGAGCTGTGTGTGCTACAGAAGGCAGAGTTGGAGAATGGCCTAGGCCCTTTGGAGGAGTCCAGAAGACAGTGAGTGAATCCCAGGCATTAGACATTGAGTTATTTACACTGTTGGAGTTTGGTTTTGCTTTGTTCAGATTGTGACTGTGCCTTGGTTCTTCCCTCTTGAAGTAAGAAAGTATTTAAATTTGAATTTTCCAGGAGTTCATAGTTGAGAGACTAAATTATTTTTAAAAAAAAGACATTTTGGAATTTTATATTTTTGGATTTTTATTTTTCAAGACAGAGTTTCCCTGGCTGTCCTGAAACTCTCTGTAGACCAGGCTGGCCTTGAACTTACAGAGATCAGCCTGCCTCTGCTGGGATTAAAAGTGTGCACCACCACCACTGCCCAGCTGGATATTTTTAAAGAGACAATTTTTAAAATGTTTGAATTTGTAAAGCTGTAGGAGGGTTTAGATTTATAAAAATGTTTTATATTGTGATGCCTTTATTAATGTATAATCTTGGTGGTGAACAAAAAAGGGAAGGTTGTGGGTTAGCAATATATGATTGTGTGTCAAGTTAACAAAGGATCAACTGTATTGGCTAGTTTTATGTCAACTTGATACAAGCTAGAGTTATCTGAAAGGAGGGAGCCTCAGTTGGAAAAAAAAGGCTTCATAAGGTCCAGCTGTAGGGCATTTTCTTAGTGATTGATGTGGAAGGGCCCAGCTCATTGTGGGTGGGGTCATCCCTGGGCTGGTAGTCTTGGATCATGTAAGAAAGCAGG
Source organism: Peromyscus attwateri (assembly GCA_902168425.1). Taxonomy (NCBI): domain Eukaryota; kingdom Metazoa; phylum Chordata; class Mammalia; order Rodentia; family Cricetidae; genus Peromyscus; species Peromyscus attwateri. Next base: position 6,430 of record CABHPP010116462.1, on the reverse strand, counting down.
CTGAGCAAGTTATGAAGAGCAAGCCAGTAAGCAATACCCTTCCATGGCCTCTGCATCAGCTCCTGCCTCCAGGTTCCTGCCCTGTTTGAGTTCCTGTCCTGACTTCCTTCAGTGATAACAGTGATATGGAAATGTAAGCCAAATGAGCTCTTTCCTCCCCAACTTGCTTTTGGTCATAGTGTTTCATTGCAGTAATAGAAACCCCAGATAAGACAGGTAGGAGTAGAGGGACTTTGTCCTCTAGCCCATTGTCCAGAGGAGGGTGAGGGAACTGGCACATGTCCCATGTCCATGCCACCTGCACTGAGGGTAGCCTCGGGTGATTACCAAACCTGAGATTTCTTATTTCACCCAACAGATTCCTGGGAATGTCCATGTGATGTTTTACTTGTTTGTGGGCCACTCGGGGCAGACCAAACGTTTCCTGTGTGTTAATCTAAACCACACCTTCATCTTATAAAATGCTGTAATTCTCCCCTTTTTGCAGATGAAAAAAACCCAAGGTATTGAGCTATGGAGAAAAAGTTGTATGCCATGCAATTCAGATGAATGGGAGCCACCACAGGAATCAGGCTGTGTGACTGCTTTTTCCTAGCTACTGCTGGCCTAAGCAGCTAAAGGTAGGAGGCTCCTTTCTCTCCTTTCTACATGACTCAGCTCAACCCTGAAAATTGGGGTTTGCATCTTCTTTATAAGTGTGTCAGAGCAGAAGCCCAAGCCTTTTGGATCATCAATACACTATGAAGTTGTATGAATAGATGCAATTATTTGTTGATGTAGAACTCACACTCTAATAACCCAAATATATTGTCTTGAACCTTCACTTGGGGCTTATCCGTGTGTCTTGGTTGGTAAATAATATGCTATAAAAACAAAGACACTTGTCTAGAAGCCAGCTAGTGGGTAGCTCAGCTGACTGCATGGGAAAGCTATTAGAAAACTGGCCACATTTGAGATTTTTTTTTTTATATAAATAATAGTTCTTTCTTTGCTTCAAAGTCCTGAAGAATGTAGGTGTGGTTCTTTCTAGAAACTTTAGAAAGCTGAATTTATAGGAGAACAGCACATCTGGGAGGTAAACAGCCCAGTTGTTCACAGATGAGTTAAGGAACTCAAAATACAAACCTGAACGTGGGTCTTGGGGATTAGGGGATACATAAGATACAAAAAGTGATGGGGACAAGAGAGTCAAAGATGTTTGATGCATCCAGAAGGAAAAGCAGTGGTTACACAGTCTGCTCACACCCAAATGAAATAAAAGATTTCGGAATGATGGAGGATAAAGTTGAAGGACAATGAGGAACAGAGGCTTTATGACAAGTGGCACCTGCTGTCCTTTGTCTAGAAGGAAGTGGCCATAAAAATCTTCCAGACAAGCTGGTAATGCTGTTATAGGAAGACTGAAGTGGGTAGGGAGGTAGGAAGATGATTTCTGATGCCTGCTTTGGATGACACTTATAAGATGGTAACTGATGGTGGTCATTGGGGTCCCCTAAGCATTGACTGTCTCAAGCTCTTTCTGGAACTGCCCCCTTTCCATTGCAACCTTGCACAGAAGGTGTTAAGCTTATGCCTTTTAAAAAATAGATACAGAGTTGGGGATGTAGGAAAAATATTGTCTGAAGCCACAAAAGTAGCCGATGATGAAATAATTAGTATCAGGGTAGAGGAAGGTTAACTTGTTTATGTAACAAACTAACAAAGAAACACTTGGAACAGGGGACATGGACATGGATTGGGAAAGGGGGTGGGGTGGGGTGGGGTGGGATGGCAACTTCTCCTGACACTTCTAAACTGGATAAAGGCGTGCGTGCCAGAGACCAGTGAAGAATCCTCCATGCATGTGAAACAGATGGCGTGCAAAGCCTTTGGCGGCCATGTCACCTCACTGGGCCCAAGAAAGATACACTAGAATCCTCATGTGTCCCCATGCATGCAACTAATCACTCAGGAAATCCTTTCTGTTCCTTCTGACACCCCTGCTTCTGTGCTTCTCAGATGTGCCCCCTTGTGGGGCTGAGGTCAGCACAAGCCAGAGGAGCGTTTTCCAAAGCCAGAAGGAGCAGAGAGCTTCTCTAAGTGGGGAATACTAGGGCAGTGGTGGTGGCAGTACAGTAAGCCCAAAGCTGCTCAGAGCAACAGGCCAGGTGAGCCAGAGGCAGAGAACACAGGAGAGTCTTTGGAATCAGAAACCCGAGGCCAAGCAAATGAGGATGGCAGCAATGTAGACAGGCAACATGGGTATTTGTCCTAAACACAGCTTGCTGGGTGGGATTGTCTCTGCCAGCCTAGATGCCATGATGCTTGAACATGTGGGTTCTGTCTAAAGGGCCAGGCATGGGCTAGCGTTTCTGCTCTGTGATGGCAGGTTAGATGTTGGGTATATAGCACGGTAGCCCCTTCTTTAGAAGGCCTTCCTCAGAAGGTACGAACTGCTCATTTGGAATCTGATTCAAGGAAGAGCCAGCCAGAGCAGCTGTAGAGCAGTCACTGTCTCTGGTCCCAGGCATCTCCTGTGACTTACATTTCGGTTGCAGCGTCTTTCAACCCATATATTGGTCCGTGACCTAGATATCAGCATAGCCCATGTGGCCCTGGCTCTGTGCTGCCCCTCCCCATTACTTAGACCAGTGGTAATAAAGTTTCTTAAAGCTGTGACCCTTTAATACAGTTCCTCATGTTGTGGTGACCCCAACCCTAAGATTATTTCATTCCTACTGCATAACTGTTAATTTTGCTGCTGTTATGAATCATAATGTAAACATCTGATATGTAGGATATCTGATATGTGATGTCTGTGAAAGAGGTTGAGAACTTCTGGCTTAGACCCATTTTTGTTTTGTCTTCTCTGGGCTCCTTTTTTTTTTTATCATCTGTGGAGATTGCTGTATGTGCAGAAGGATAGTAGGACAATAGATACCTGATTTAGCATTAGTTTGAGAAAAGGGATTGTTACTCAAAGTTAGCTTTGTTTTTTATTCACTGTTTATTTTTTATTTTGGTTTGGGTTGGGTTTTGCCTGTTGTCTCTTAAATTCAGATATACCCTCTCTCCTCTGTCTGTGTTCCAAGATGGCCAATAAAAACCGAGTCTTTCTAATTTCTTGATAGTTTGCTGAGTCCAGCTAGTGGGAGTCATTGATGAGAGAACAAGAGAAGGAGGGGTTAGGGGGTCCTTCTGCTTGGGAGGTCTATGGAAGTGTCTTAGCATTGGCTCCTCCAAGCAACCTCGCTTCTGATGCAATGTCTATAGGAAGTCTTGGCGTGAACCTAGCTTCCATTGGTAGCACCATCTAGCCTCTCTAGAGCTGTGGACCATTTTCCTACTCTTGCTGTCTCTGGATTGCTCCACAATCCGCTCTCAGAGTTTCAGGTCCTCCAATTATCTTTATAACTATGTTTCTATTGGCTGGAACTTGAAGTATGCACATGTGAGACAAAAGATCACAGAGAACTGGGTCAGACCTTAGAGTTGCAAGCTTCACCTGATAGTTATTCCTACCGTAACTGGTGGGTCTGATTTGAGTGGCCACCTCCAGGCTTCACATGTGACAGCCACCAGCCTCACTGCCGCAGAGACCAGACGTCGTACAGCCCAAGTTACCAGAAAAGAGGTTGTTCCAGGTCACCTTCCTTTTGTGTGAGTCGTCTAGAAATGACTTGTTTTCAGGCATTTTTGTTATGATTCAAATGCTGTCATAAAATATCTTCATCACAATAAAAATGCAAAGTACAGAGCTGCTGTTCTGCACCATGTCACAGAGGGATGCAGAGACATCATTCAAATGTGTTTGGGCCGGTTACCGCACATGCGCTTGCGGGCTGATGGGAAGTTAAAAATAGCGCATTCCATTAACAGGGAGAAAAAGAAAAGTCTTCCCTAACCAAATAAGTGCCTTCTCTTTGTCCTTATTTTATAGACACGAGCCCCCTCACCAGATTCTGGGCAAACTTGCATTTTTCCAGCAAGAGTTAGGACCTAGCAGTACACAGCTGCAATGTGAGGGAACCCATCAAACTGCAAAGACACAAAGCTAGGGGGTACAGAGAATAAGACAGCCTTCCCTCTGCTAGAGCCTATTGTCTCCATATGACCCCTGCATGCTTACCTGCCTTTAAGTGAGTACCTTACAGGGCTTTCTGGGGCCACAGTGGACTTTTCACATAAGGAAATATGGCAGTATTGGAAAGCAGTGGTCACCAAGACACTTTGTAGGAAGTTCAAGTTGTTAATGATTTGGATTCTGTTTTCTTTTAAATGAAAAGCATCTCGTTCATATTACAAGAGGGGAGCTCAGATGCTCCAGAAGCAAGAGACCTTCCCGACATTTCCTCAGTTGGGGGTTGGGCTTGGGGCAGTACTAGAATAGCAGAGGCTAGCCCACAAACTGGCAGTAAAGGGACAAACACTGGGGAAAGTCCTTTCCAGCCCATCCCGGACAGATCTAGGTGATGGAAAGGCTCAGTCATATAGTCCACCTGAAGCTGTTTTCCTCATCGGACAATTGGACATAAAAACACAAACGAACTATAAACTGCATCATAGAATGCTAAAACGAGTCAGTGCATTAAAAAAAAAATGTATTCCCATATCAGGAGGAAAAGGCAAAGAGAGATAAGCAAACTCTTAAGGATCGGGTTACACAGTTAAACTTCAGAATTTTAGGTCAAATCCAGTCTGCACTGCAGCCATGCTTGCCATACAAAGTCACCTTAGAGGGCAGATAAATGATGGTATGGCTGTGTTTCAACAGAGCTGTGTCCAAGGCTGGATCCAGCCTGTGGCACTCAGCTGCCATGCCTGGGTCAAACACCCCACTGGGTTCAGCTTCTCCCCCCTCACCCTGCAACTTCTCAACCGTCTCTTTTCTGGGCCCAGGACTTGTGACTCAGCCCAAGCCTTAATTTTGGAACACCAACTTTTTAAAGCCAAAAATAGCTTGCTGGAGGGGTTTAAAATACATAGTCATCTGTACAGTGTGTGTGTGTTATGGGGGAAGGGGAGCTCACAGTGCATTTGTAATCAGAGCCACAGCCATCGTCTTGGTGAGTGTGTATGTGTGTGTATGTGCGCACGCATGCATGTGTGCGGATTTAGATTCACAACCCTATATAGAAAATGACACAGAAAAGGGAATATAGCTGTGGATTTCACTGAGTTGTAATAGCAGGCTAGACAGCAGCATAAACAACACATTTGCATCCCACCTCTACCTTCTTCCAACCCACTCACATTTCTCTTTCCCTTGTCACTGTAAGATGATGAGGACGTTTTGAAGAATCAGGGTGGAAGCAGTTGCTGATCATCCCTTATAAACCCGGCTACTTGCAGACTTGAACTTTGCTGTGGTTTAGATCTTACATGTCTCCCCAAACGCCACATGTTCAAGTCTTAGTTCCTATGCTGGGAGGATTGGGAAGTGATGGACCTATTAGGAGTTAGTGACAGGTGGAAAGTCTTTGGACCACTGAAGGTGTGACCTGGAGGGGAATAGTGAACCTTGATTCTCTCCTCATGGTTTTTCTTTCTGGCCATGAGATGAGAGGTTTTGCTCCAGTGTGTGCACCTCCCCTAATCAACCACCTCTCCACAGGCCCAAACCTTGGCAGCAAGCCTTTTTTCATTATAAGTTGGCTATCTTGATCATTCTTTATAGTAACTAAAAGCTAACTCACACAGGCTCATACAAGTGTACCTGTTCTTTTACAAACTCAACTGATACCTTCAGCCTGAGGAAAGGTAACACTCAGAATGTCTGGCTTGACCTCAGAGTATACCATGGCTATACCTGTTGCTTTACCAAGCCCTCACCAGAGTGTCATGGAGTCAGTCTTCTTTGAGGATAGTAACTGCTAGAAGATGTGTCTGCTAATTTGAACTGAGGAGCAAGTTGAATATTCTGGGATGGGGGAACACATACAACATCCTTAGTGAGGTCTGAAGTTGGATGGTGGAGAATGGATCATCTCTCAGGTCACTGTTAGGATAATCTGTGAGGAAGCTAGACTTCGTTTTCCTCGGGAGAAAAATCAGATGATTTTGTATGTAGATGTAAGTATGGGCTCCATTGCAGTCTGCAGTGGGGTCACCTTGAGACAGATGAGTCAAAATCTGTCATGGGTTTGTACAGAGCAAGGCACATGGCCTGAATGGCAGCTTCATCTTGGAATCACAAAGAAGCATCTATAGGACGGTCTTAACCCCTTGAAGAACAGGTCAGGACCACTGAAGAAAGTGTTTTCCTATGTCAAGGAGCCAGTTATTGAGAGCCATCCTGGGCATCAAACCTAAGATCGCAAAGGTCGTGGAGGAGCCAGAAAGGCCATCTGCACTGCTTGTTTCAAAGGCTTTACCCTTTCAAAAGTAGTTAACTACCACCACAGTGATAGTAAGAAATGAGCCCTGATGGAAGGTGTACACAGAGAGCCCA
>CABHPP010116461.1:5106-41149 GCA_902168425.1 Peromyscus attwateri | reverse complement strand
ATTTTTTTACTTTTATTGATTCTTTGTGGATTTCACATCATACATTCCAATCCCACTTATCTCCCTGTCCCAATGTGACCATCCCCCCTCCCCCCAAAACAAAACAAAATTTAACAGAAAAACCAAAAACCAAACAAACAAACAAACAAAAAAATGCGAAGAAACACATTCTGGAAGCTGCGGTGTGACAGTGAGTCCCACTCTATATTTTTAAATAAGAAAAAAATAAGATGGAGATAAACTTTACTACATCTTTTTTTTTTTAACTACGCAGGATTTTTCAGTACCCCCTTTTCTGAAATTTGAAAGATAAATAATTGACTTGGACAAACAAATTCATAAAACACTGTGTGTGTGTGTGTGTGTGTGTGTGTGTGTGTGTGTATGTGTGTTTTCATGTGAGTGTGTGCAAGACCAGAGGTCAGTGTTGGGCATCTTCCTTGATCTTTTTCTAATGTCCTTTTTTGATATAGTGCCTCTCACTGAATCTGGAGCTCATTGCTTCTACTAGATGAGCTGACGGTCAACCCCTCAGGATCCTCCTGCCTCTGACCTTCTCAGCACTAGAGTTACAGACATACACCACCACACATAAGTTTATACGTGGGTTCTGGGAATCAACATGGGTCTTTGTGCTGTCATGACAAGCAGTTTATCAACCGAGCATCCCCTTAGCCCACATCCTCCTTTAAAGTTAATCTTGGAAGATTTCATATGTACACGGTGTATCTTGGTCATATCATTCCTTTCTTCTTCCCTCTAACTCCTTTCACCCCCTAATACATCTCCCTTCCAATTTCATATCTTCATGTTTTGAAATTTCCTGTTGAGCCCAATTAGTGCTGCTCGTATGCTCATGGGTATGGGATCATCCACCGAAGCATGGACAACCTACCAGTGTCCTCAGCCTCCAAAGAAAAGTGACTCTACCTCCCAACTGCCAATAGCTCCTTAGCTAGGAGTGGGGCCTTTGAAATCCCCATTTCCAATTGATCTTGCACAGGCCTTATGCAGGTAACCACAGCAGCTGAGAGTTGACACATCCAGAAGTCATGTCTTGTTCAAAAGACATTTCACAGCTCTCCTCTCCAACCTCTGGCTCTTACATTCTTTCTACCCCCTCTTTCTAGATAGCCTCTGAGCCTTGGATATTGGAATTTGATATGAATGTCCCATCTATAGCTGAGCACACACAGTCACTTATTCTCAACACTTTGAGTCTCTGCATAAACCATTTTCCACCAAAATAAGAACTTCCCTGATCATGGTTGGGAGCAACCAAAATCTATAGATATAAACATAAATATTTAGAAAGCAATTTGGAATGTCTATTTAGCAAAGCACTAATAGTTGGTCCTCCAGTCTGCCTAGTGATGGTTTTTGATCATGTTTAGAGTAACAGGCATGAATTTCTTCCCATGATCAGGCCTCAAATCTAGTCAAGAGAGGGCTTGATTACTCCATAAACATTACTGCTCTAGTGTGCACATCTTTGTTGGTAATGTAGTACACTGAGTCCTGCTTTGGGTAAGATGACTGATATTTTTTAATGATGGGAATTTCTATCATGTGTAGTCACATCCAAGTTTCTGTTCATTCTCTGTGGTGATATCAGTAACTTGAAATATAATTGCTCTAATAAAATAGACAGGGTCGATACAAAACAGCCTTGTTAACTTTCCTCCAATAATGTGAGGTCATTGTTTTGTGTCTTTGAAGAAAAGATACATCTGGTAGTCAGACGCACGTTCACACTACACCCTGAATTAACTGGCAAGAACTTTGAGTCAGTAAAGTAACATCTGGGCCAGTAAATTAACAGAAGATAACAAGTGGCTTTGCTGATGCGAAGGGACTTGAGTGGGTGCGAACAGCTGTACATAAGTCAGCCAACTCTCAGGGGATTTGAAGAAGGGTGAGGTAATTAAAGTCAAGGGTAATAGAAAGAAAATATGCAAAGGTAATGAGTGGCCGTGCTTTTTGAAAACTCTTTCCTTCAAACGGACTACACAGCAAAGCTCACGTGAATCCCTGATTAAGGAGCTGGCTGAGACTATCCATTAAAGATAGCTCCAGGACCACACAGACAGAGAAGGCAAATAATTCCCTAGAGGTAGGCAAAGAGGTCAGGATGGTGTGGGATAGTGAGTAGAAATGATGGCAGGAAAATACACTTGCCAACACATAGCAGCTACAAGGAGAGTGTCCAAAAGCCCCTTAGAAAGCATCAAAGACCCCCAAAGTCTGCATTGAAGCCAGAAACAGTAGGTATATTTCAGCTATTTGGATTCTCAGAGCCATCTATTCTTATGAAATATAAAACCGAATAGAACTGCTTAAATTCCCTCAATGGGTATTGGGTGAGATGGAGGTGCAGCCAGACAAGATTGGACCAGGTGTGAGTCAAACAAGAGGAATGAGGTCTTTCCATAGCGAAATTTATAGCGCAGGAAATAACGTTTTCATAGGCAAACGCGGTTAAGAAAAACCAAATTTGCATGTGTGCAGCTTGTTAGGAGAAAATGTGGTGACAGAAATGAAAAGTGACAGATTGGGAAGTGGAAATAGTTGAATTCAAGCAAAGGACCTGGGAACCTTGCCGTCTGAGACTGTCTCATGAAGGAACGCAGGGTGTGATGGATAGTTCCGGGAAACATCATCTGAAAGTGCTACCCACAGGACAGCCCGAGCTGATGGTCACAATTCACACATGTACATTCTCTACCACACCAGCCTGCAAACACTGTGGTGTAGCTCTGTCATTTCAGGGGACACATTTCAGAGTGGTCTTCAAAACAGCTTAAGTCAACTCTCATTACTGAGAATGATGAACTTACATATTTATTGATATTTTCATTATATATACATACTTACATGTTCATTTATTCTTTAAATTTTTTTCATATATTTGATGTGGGCATCAGTCATATCCTGTATGGAAGACAGCATTTTATAGACCCCTTCCCATCCTGTCTGGCTCTTACATTCTTCCCACTCACTCTTATGGGATGTCCCATGAGCCTTGGGTAGGGAAAGGTCAATAGACAGGATTCATCCACAGCTGAGCACTCACCGTTACTTATACTGAACTCTTCAGCGAGCTATGAGTGTCTGCATTAACCACCACCCACTGTAAAAATAAGCTTTCTTACCAAGCTTGAGAGGAAAACAAATCTACGATAAATGGAAATGCTTAGACGGCAGGTTGACAGCATGACAATCTAATTACATGTTTATGTTTTAATTAATTTGAGTTTTAAATAAGCTTTAAGAGCACAAGGGTCGAGCATCGCTGATAACATAGACAACATGGACTTTCCTATCTTTAATCTGGAAACTGTTTTGTTTAATTTTCTGTAAAACACTGTGTCCCAGTATCCAACCCTTTGACTTTGAGATACGATAGCATCTACAAACAGTTTAGGTCACATGTGAAGTTACAGTAAGACACATGTTAGACACCTTCCTTGGAGACATTCATTGTCTAAACTATGGTCAGTCACTCAGGACAAAAGGTGCCCTGCAATACACACTCCTGTAACATGATCTGCGCAAGCAATCAAGATATAGAAGGAGAGCCAGAGAGATGTCTCAATGGTTAAGAGCACTGGCTGCTCTTCCAGAGAACTTGATTTTGATTCCCATCCCCTACATGGCAACTCACAGCCATGTGTAACTCCAGCTCCAGGGGATCTCTGGCTTCCAGAGTCATCGGGAACTCCTGAGGTGCACAGACATACATGTAGGCAACATACCCATAAACAGAAAACTAAATACATAAAATGTAAAACAAAAAAAGGGGTTAGATCCAGAGTTATCATGAGCAGCTAAGGTAATTCACAAACTAAATTTCACTTTTAGGGCATGTTGTCGGAGACACAAGTTCAGCGATTAAAAACCACATATCAGGAAGGCATACCCCAACCATTAGTCTCTGCCTCCATCTACTAAGATCTTCCTCAGTGTCCTCCTGGGTCTCCTGGGACCATCACAGATGAATTCAGAAAGGAAGTGTGCATGGTACCTCTCAGAGTATAATTTTGAAGAGGGAGACTAATCTGGTCAGACTCATTAGCAGAAATCGATTTTCAAGAGGGGAGGCATTAGACACTTAAGAGTTTGTGGCAGCCAGGAAACGATCCCGAATCATACCTCACAGGGCAGTTATGCATTCAGAACTGTTATTTTTACTAAGCGAGTAGTTTAGAGCAAACTCTTATGCCTGGTTGAGTAAAATATCAAAGTTGACATTCAGAAAGATACCGTGGAATTACACGCATAGAGTAGTTAATGAGCAGAAAAGAGCCCCGTTTGCCCCAGTGGAAATTACAAAATGTCTTCAATTTTCTGTGTCATTTCTTGCTTCTAAAATGTGCAGAAGTGAGCAGGGATGGCCGTTCTTCTTCTGAGACTTAAAGAATCGGCATGAGGCATGAATTCATCCCATGTCAGGCGGCAGGCAAACAGATGCCCAGATGCTTGCATCATCTCTGGCTTCTGCTGAAGATTGTTCTCCAATCCCAGCTCCAAGAAGGTGGAATCCATCAGTCTCCCATGGGAGGACTTTGGCCAGCTTTTCCTACTCTGTTATCAGGAAGGAAAACAACAGTCTTGTTTGTGATGGTTCATCTCAGACATCACCTTGACTGGATATGAAATCAACTAAGGGATAAGTCATTAAGCATGCTTGAGAGTTTTTTTTTTTTCTCTTTTTTCATCAGGGATTTTGAAGTGGGAGACTCCCTCTAAACATGGGTGGTGCCTTCCAGGGGCAGCCAGATGAAAAGAGGTCTGAGGGGAGCTGGAGAGATGACTCAGCAGTTAAGAGGACTTGTTCTTGCAGAAGACTAGGATTGAAGTCTCGGCACCCATATGGTGACTCACAGCCATCTCTATCTCCAGTTCCAGGGGATCCAATGCCCTCTTCTGGCCTCCACAGGCACTGTGTGTACATGGAACACATTCATTCACCCAGGATTACACACACACATAAAATAAATAGATTTTTCAGAAATAGGGTCTGAGGGGAAAAGCTTTGCCTTTGTGTCTTGTTGGTGAATTTACCTACCATATTTCTGAATTCATCAATTCGGTTGCTATTGCTATCACTGACCTTGTGTTTGCTGACATCAGGACCCAGGCTCTTCAGCTTTCCAATGTAGCTGAAGGCCAATGACTCCCCAGGAATTCCCCAGGTCTCCAGTGCCAGGATTTCGGTAAGGGGACTGCCAAGCCATCCAGCTTCCTAGACAGACTGATCACTGGATTCTTAGTAAATCTAGGACCAAGAGCCAGTGCTGGGCTATCCAGCTCTTATCTTGTAAGCCACTCTAATATATTTCCCTTTAGTATATATTCGGTTTATCTGTTCTGTTCCTCTAGAGGACCCTAACTAGTAACCCTGATAACTAGAAAATTAACGTCTGAGGATGATTGGCTCAGCCATTAAGGCAAGGTAGTGCTCTTCCATAGGACCTGAGTTTGGGTTCCTAGTATGCACTTCAGGCTGCTAGCTCACTACCACCTATAGCTCCAGCTCCAGGGGAATCTAGTGCCCTCCTCTGGCCCCTGAAGACACTGCACTCACATACACAAAGCTTCACCCACCCACCCCCCACATAATTTAAAATACAAATAGATTGAAAAAAAAAAAACCTAAAGTCTAATTTCCCACTCCATGGTAAAGGGTGACTCTTAGCAAGGAAAATGAAAGCTATGAGCATGAGGCAAGTCAGGTGGGTTAAGTAATTAATTAGGAATTTCAAGAACTAGATAGAAAAATTAAAACAGAGGCTGGTTTATATGAGACAGCAGTGAGCCGACTACAGCTAATTGAATATTTCCTCCTTTGGTTCTTTCTTTCTTCCTCCCCTTCCCAGTCAAACAAAGGTGTATATGAACAATGAGGAGCAAAGGAGAAGAACAGAGATTTTTAAAAAGGAGAATGGAGACAAAGAGGGTGGAGGAGCAAGATTTTTCTCAAAAATGATTTAAATGTCAAAAACTCAGGCCCTATCCTGATCATTTAATATGTCTTGAAAATTATAATTTTTTTAATATTGTAGAGAATGTGTTGTTTTCTACGAAGTGAAGATGACGTCGGTAATAAGGAAAACGTGAAAGGGAGCAAGATATACAGAGATTATTTTAATTTAGAAAGTACAAGAGATCTTTTGCTCACTGGGTGAGCTCAGCAACACAAGCTATCTCCAGCTTCCCTGCTGGGTTGATGGTAGATACAGAATGCAAACATTACTAATGTTTTCTAGATTCATTAATCACGATGTGGTGTAACACACGAAGACCTGGGGATTAGTGGGTGTTAACACCACTTGGAATTTAATCCATTCAAGAAACGTGATTTCAGAAGGTAAAGTATGCCCAGTGAGCACGTGTGTGTCCTTCTCCTGTGCTTTGAGGCACTTCAGGAGGAAAGCAATGTATTGGAATGGATTCCGGATAGATTGTAGGGAGGGTTCGAGAGAGCATCGAGGACTCCAGAATCAGAGGAATTGGGTATCTCTAGACAACGAGATAGTAAATTAACAGATTTTAATTTTTTTTGCATTATTTCTTTCCCAGGAAGTGCCTCACTACCTAAAGCAGACTCACCTCAAACTAATGGCAGTTCTCCTGCCTCAGCCTCTTGAGCGCTGGTGTTGGAGGCATGCACCATCGTGCCTAGCACAATTTTCCCCTCCTCCTCTGCCTTTTTTCCTCCCCTGCACAAAGCCAGGTGCTTTCATGGGGCAGGGAGCGATTTTGTTCCCCTGAACTCTAAGGGCTGGATTCTTGTGTATTTTATTAGAACTGAAGCACCACCGGTAATGGGTTAGACAAAAACATGGAGTCAGCATGAAGAGCCTCAATTCTGCAGCCCCGAATGTAGTGTTGATAATACAGCCTAATTAGACACACTAAAGACTTTAGATTCAAAGAACCAACATTTAGCAAAACTGCCCAAATAGATCCAGTTGCCTCCTTCCTATTCCTTTCTGCCCAGTCATACAGCTAGCTAGACCCCCAGATTCTGTCACAGCAGTGGACTTACTGAATTAGTTCTCATTACTGAGATATGGACCAAGTCCCCATGGGACACAGCCATGTGTATTTATCTAGTAACCCATGTAACCTTCCTAAAACTCCTTTTCTTATTTGCTGGCCCCAGGCATGGAAACCAGATAAAGCTTTTGGGGTCTCAAACATGCTGCCAACATGGAATGTGCAACCCTGTGGAGTAGAGCAAGCTAGCATCCTCTCCAGATGTTGATGGATGTCATGAGTCTATATGTTATTGGTCTTAAGTTTGCTTTAATGAATACAAGATATGGTGATCTAAATAATCATATGAAAATCATCCCTAAAGAGGCACAAAAACTGTTTCATACCATTTCAAGGACAACTTCATGCTTGATCATTCAAGCCTGGTGGAGTTGTACCCATGAGCTCCTAGGATATGAAAAAGGGAACATAATGACCCCCTGTCTGATATTTCTGGCCCTGGTCTTTAAGTTTCCATTTCCTCCAAAAGTAGGTCATTTCCCATCACCTGCAGTGTGTTTCTCTTTTCAGTCATAACACAAAGGGAAGGAGGGCTTGGGGTCCACTCTTAGCCCAACAACCACAACTGTTTCTGCGCCCTTGCTTCAAGGCAAAGGGCTACAGTTCATCTGCTACTGTTTTCATGCACAAGGGCAGGTGTGCCTATAACAGTCACCTCTGTGGTTGTGTACAGACACAGAGACCCAATCCCCATGCCAGAAAAGGTATCTGAACATTCTAGGGCCAAGAGAAGAAAAGAAGGGGCTCATTTGAGCCCAGATAAAACCCAGACCCCCTTGGAGTTGCCCAGCTCCAAGTTTGCCTTCTCTGCCAAAGAGATCTATGATGTTTCCAAAAAAACCTTGCTCCATTTGACTCTGGGCTGTTTCTCTGCCTTTTAATTCTTTAATTGGTGGAGGAAAACTCATAATCTAGCTAGTATCAGAGTCTACAGGGTTTGGTCTTTGCTGTGCCCTTCACAGTTTGATCAGAGACACAGCTACAGAATTGAAAGGAATCAAATCTTGACTGGTTCCTAAATCAAATGCCCATAAAACTGTGCAACAATCCCATCAAGAAAATGCAATAAACTCCTCTTTAAAACCATGCTCTAATAGATACTATATTGCCTGCATATTGATAACCTTTTTGATTAAAATATATATCTTTTATTCTTTGTGGGCCTTTTATTTTACCGCGCTAAACTAGAAAATGCAAAACAAATGCCTAACGTGTCATTCACCCAAATGCTGCTGAACAAAAATGCATGGCAAATGGTTTGTCTAATTAGTGTAGGAAGTGTGAGTTTCACAAACACTCCTCTCCTCCAGGTCCTGCAAAGATTCGCGGGCTGGCTTAATGACTGACCTTTCCCTGAGATTGGCATTTCCAGTTCACTTGTCCAATTGTTCTCTGGATACTAATAACCCGCCCACTGCTTTTCACACTCACAGGGAAATGCCACTGCAAGACCCAACACTGTTAAATGTCATCTAGGCAGCATAAACACGGTTTAGAATGGACGTCTCTGCAATACAGCAATCTCACTAAATCTCCTTGGCCCTAAACATTGACCTTCTAATGCTTTTGTATTGATGGTTAAGAAGACCCAAGACAGGGCTTTGGAACTATTTCAATATGTGTTGGGATTTGCCAATCATGACCCCATATTGAATAACCAAAATCTTCATGGAGTTGGTCTAGGGTGGTTTGTAGCTCTACCACACTTACCTGTGAGCATTTTCTGTGGAAAAATTCATCCTTAAAAGTGATCTACATTCAAAGCTTGAAGAGATGACTCAGTAGTTAAGAGCAACTGCTCTTGCTGAGGATCTGGGTTCAGTTCTTAGCATCTACATGGATGCTCACAACTACCTGTCACTTCAGTTCCAGGAGATGAGATGCCCTCTTCTGGCTTTGTGGGTACCAATCACACACACAGTGCATGTATATGCATACAGGCAAATAAAATAAAGTAAAATCATAGAATAAAAAATTAAAGACCTACATTCAAGGTGTGAAGAAAATCTCCCAGATAGATGCTACACTTTCCACTAAGTCTCTGAAAGACTAATTAGCTGATTACGACTAGCTGATTACAGGAGGTTGGAATGTTGTCTGTCCAGAGCGTAGTTTATTTTTATCCTGGGTTCTTTTCATCCTTCTAAATAAGCCATTCTTTGTGCATCTCCGAGACTGACTGAACATCCTGTAACTAGCTGATAAAACCTTTCAGAACATATTAACAAACCCTAGTTTCCACCAAGCAGAAGGCTAAGCATGTCATCAGATAGCATCCAAGTCCTAGCGCTGAGATGTCCTTGCTTTATTGTAACCACCTAAACTAAATGTTTCCACCAATGTATTTGAAGAGTGACTTAGTCTATGACTTTTCTTTGTTCGGTTCCATATAATAACTGCACCAAACGGTTACTAGATCAGAATACGGAATTTGAAGCAACCTCAATCTGTGCTCCCAAGCTATGACAACTCATTTTTGGCTCCAGAATAAATTCTTATTTATCATTTTGAGCTGAGAGCTGTGCTTTTGTGAGGACAAAGGAGAAAGGAAGCTTAGATGTCACCTCTGTGGAAAGAATCAGGAAGAATATGTAGTTATTTTAAGCGTATGACAAGTCTGAGGGCCAAATACCATCCCTCCCTTACTCCCCAAATGCATTTATCTGATGAACAACACAAATCACTGAGCATACCAGAGCTACCTGTGGGTGTCCCATGAGTAAATTTTCCATGTCTTTCTCAAAATAATTATTCTTTGCAAGTGATTTGCTATTGCCTGAGCAGGAGGGAGAGCCACATCTCTCGCTGTTTCTTATTGAATCTAGGCAACATGATTACTTAAATATTTTTACACTGAGGACATTCCTCTGACTTCCAGGAAATCATTTGAGGAAATGTCTTTGAATAAACCTTGTCAAAGATCACATTTTTAACCACTCCCATCTACCCCAATGTATTAATTCCAATGTGTTCTTTAAGTCAAGCATGTGAGACCACTGAGACGAATCTAGGTAGAAAAACCTGCTTAGTAGATAGTATTTTGTGTCTGCAAAGGTAAAATCCAACATTAGTAACCAGATTCAGAGCACTTGTACACATCTCCTGGGTATACTGTGGAGGGCAGGTTCTTTGCATCTTTCCCAATGGCTGCCAGTTTAATTTTCCTTTCTTTTTCTTTAGGGGGAGGTGGTTTGAGACAGGGTTTCTTTGTGTAATAGCTCTTCCTGTCCTGGAACTCACTTTGTAGACTAGATTGTCCCCGAACTCACAGAGATCCAACTGCCTCTGCCTCCCGAGTGCTGGGATCAATGACATATACCACCATACCTGGCTCAGCTTTTACTCTTAAAATATTTTCTCTTCATGGACCAGACAGAAGGCTCAGTGGTTAAAAACTTCAAAGGGTCTTGGGTTCCATTCCCAGAACCTTTACATGGTGCTTCACAGCCACCTCTAACTCCAGTTACAGGGGATCTGATGCCCTCTTCTGGCTTCTGCAATCACTGCACTCATGAGCACACACAGACATACAGATGTCCATATAATTTCTAAAAATCTTAAAAATGTGTTCTCTTAACCTAAAGTAAAACTTTTATCAGACAATGACAAACACATTTGACATCTGAAGTAGTTTCCAGCTCTCTAGTTAGAGTTATTGTTGATGAAACATCATGACAAAAGCAATTGGGGGCAGAAAGGCTTTATTTGGTGTATATACTGGGTCACAGTCTGTTGAGGGAAGTCAAAGCAAGAACTCAAGCAAGGCAGGAACCTGGAGGCAGGAGCTGATGCAGAGGCCATGGAGGAGTGCTGCTTACTGGTGTGCTCTTCATCGCTTATTTGGTCTGTTTTCTTAGAGAACCCAGAACCACCAGAACAGGATTGTCCCTACTCACAATAGGCTGGGATCACCCACATCAATCACTAGTCAAGAAAATGATCCACAGGCTTACCTATAGCCAATCTTATGGAGACCTTTTCTCAGATGACTCTAGCTTGTGCTAAGTTGATATAAAACTAACCAGCACACCAGCCATATATGTATGTATATATATATATAAAACCTTGGTTCTTATCAGATTCTGATCCAGCTGAAATCTTCTGCCTAATCCATCAAGCCATCAGATCTGCCCAGATAAATATATGCCTGCTTTAAAACAAACTTGTCAAAATATCAAACAAAACAAGCAAGCAAAGACATCCCCTTATACCTGTGTGTTCAAAACTATCCAAACCACTCACACCTTTTTAAAGCATCCATAGTTTTATAGAAGACAAAAATGGGATCCATAATAGTTGTCTAATAAGGAAAGATGGATTTAAATTAACCATTTGGGTAGGTATAATAAACCAACAGCTTCTTCCTTCTCAGTCCAAAGGATTTCATCTATTGGAAGAGCTTTTCGCCTGCCCCACAGGAGAAAAACATGAGAAACTTATTGAGAATATCCTCATTGTCCTTCATAGGTCATGGTTATGCATAACGAGATGGAATTTATGTTACTTAACTAGATGGGTTAGTGGCGATTTGGCGGTTAATTATTGGAAAATTGTGTTTGTAACCAATAGCAACTGTAATTGGATGTCAAATTTGATCGTGACTCTCTCTGTAAAATGACATATCCTGGAAGAGAATGTGTCCAGGATGAGGAGCCTGAGTGTCAGGCAACGACCTGGTGCAATCTGTTCTATTTTACTCTACAAGACCAGGGCATTTTCATGGCTGATAGCATTTACAAAGAACCTGTGGGAAATAAGACCTCTCCCCAAGGACAGGTCAGCTTGACCAGACTAGAGCGTTCAACCTTGGATTGCAAAGCAGTCTTTTTAGTTGGACATGGTGGCTCATGCCTGCAATCCCAGTATGTGAGAGGCAGAGGGATCAGAAGTTCTAAGCGCTCCTTGGCTGTGCAGCCCAGTGTGCAGGGGATTGAACTCAGGTCCTCTGCAAGAGCAGTGTGTGCTCCTAACCACGGAGCCATCTCTCCAGCCCCATCTTTTCTTCTTACCTAACTTCATGGCTGCCATCTTGTCCCGCTGAGCTCTGCTTAAGATTGTGCTTTGCTTTCCTTAAGCCAGGCTTATCACTCTGAAATTCAGCTCTTCTCTTTCCACCGAGATCTCTCTCCCATCTCAGAAATCATCGTGGTTACTCAGATCAGACAACTTGTTTTCTTTTTGTTAAATCTGAGAGCGACATTCTCATGCAGGTTTCCCCTTCCTCTGGGGAAGCCAAATTTTATGATTTTGAATGGAATTAATTGAAACCAATCCATCACAGCTAGATCAACAGTGCCATGATCAGCAACAGATGTTTCTCATAGTAGTTAAGTTGGCTCAGCAACGGGAGATGAAATGCCCATCCCTTAGCATTGCCAAGAGTGCTAACAAGGCCGTATCAGCAACAAAACTGCCTGCTCAAGGGGCCATGTAGCAGGCTAGGATCAGGAATTCTTGCTAACATTATCTGATTTAGCTCTCTGCTGAGCTTGGCCATTTTCACCCTGTTAATAGCATAGAGGATGCTATACTCCTCAATAAACTTGCTTAGCGTAAGTCATCAATTTATCTAAGACCTCCTGGCCCCAACTGTTGCACTGGTCTTCTTTATTTCTCATCCCTGGTCCTCCCACTCAACACCTCATCATTCAGGACCCGTATTCTTGTGGGTTTGGCTCAATCCTGGGCACACAGCCCTGCTGTGCAGCAGGCACAGAACTCCCAGGCTAAAGTTACTAAAGAGCCACCAGCAATCCCTCTGAGGAGTAATCCACAAAATCTCCAACAGAATGTGGAAGGGCTACTAGGGAGGCATGTCCTTCTTGTCACAAAGGACATCAAGCAAAGTTGTGCTTTTTTCCATTTGTTTAAACTGAATGAAGTAGAGGGATCTAAAAATCTCTAAGTTATATAGAGTGCACACACGGAGATCTACTGTTAAGAACCTGTTTTTCTGATTTTTCAATGGTCGGGGAGGGGAGGGGAATAGAGAGTCAGAGAGAAAGAGAAGAAAAAAGCAGAGAGGAGAGAAGGAAAGAGGGAGGAGGACAGAGACACAGAAAGAAAAGAGATAGAGGAAGGCAGAGATTGAAGACAGGGGAGATATGGACAAAGGCAAGAGAGGGAGAGAGGGAGGGAGAGAAAGAGAGATAGAGAGAGGCAGAGACAGAGAACTGGGAGGGGAGGGGAGTACCATCTCATGGGCTGGGGTCCTGAATAAAAAGGAGACAGTGAGCTGGGCACCAGCACTCATGCCTCTCTGCTTCCTGACTGTGGATGTCATGTGACCAGCCACCTCATGCCCCTGCCGCCATGCCTTCCCTACTGTGACCAACTGTACCCTCGAAGTACGAGCTAAGATCAGCCCTTCCCTCTGTAAGTCACACTCGTCAGTTATTTTTATCAAGGCACCAGGAAAAGTAACTAAGGCAACATCCAAATCATCCCCAAGCCATCTATTCAGACTGTCTGTCACTCCAGACGCCACCTTTCGAATCAGCGTAGACAAGGCCGAAGTGTGCTGGCCTGTGTTATTGGGGATGAAAGATCCACTCAAGTTCTATCCTGCTTGGATGATACAACGCTCATGATGTCTCTCAAATTATTCAGTCAACCACTAAAAACATGAGACAGTTCTAGAACGGGTCATGATTGCAGTGTATCAGGCAATCTGCTGCCTACTTAGAGCATCTGAAATGGAGTTCCTGAGTTCCACTAACTGCCTGTGTTTGTAGAAATGGAAAAAATATAATCCTCCCGTCATGGTCTACCAGTAGAGTGTCAGTCACTCTGGTAAACGTGAGACAGAGTAAAGACATGGGGACCCATGACATCTACTTGAAAAACACCCGAGGAAAAGACTTAGCCGTACTATGGCCATGCTCCTTTAACGAGTGAGACAGAGTGGATATGAGGTAGTGAGAAACCTCTAGAATTGCCATCTACGGTATGAGTGTCCTGTGCCAATCCCCATCCTGAGATATGAAAACTGGAGGATGAGATGTCTCCATTTACCAAGGCCTGAAAAGTTTCTGAGAATCACTTATTCTGAGAAACATTAATTAAGGAAGCCAAAGGGATCGACCACGTTACAGTTTACTAACAAGCAAAATCAGTGCACTACACTCAGGAGACAGAATGAAGCTGCTACGCCGCTGCCTCGTGCCAAAAGGGGCTGGGGAACCTAAACCAAGCCGCCAGCCACGCTTGATCCCATGGCTCGCTGCCAGTTCATCTACCTTACAAGAGAGCGTGCATCTCCACAGCCCCGCCTTTTATTTGGGTCAATACCCCCTAGTAAAATCTCCACCCTTTGGACCAAACCGCTCCTTTCAATTGGCTGGCGGACCGATGACAGAATTCCCATAACAAAACATGGTGATAGCCCAGAAATGTATTGTCGTTATCTCCAGGTTGGAGTCCCAAGGAAAGAGACCCAAGCTAGTCCCAAATACCCATGTGGCTGCTGAGTGAGAGCAATCGGTCACCTCGGAGAACCCCTGCTTTTTCAGCGCAGACGGTACTAAAGGAGAGTTGCGAAGAGTCATAGCTAAAAGCCTCCTCCTTTCAGTAGGAGGTCCCCTAACAAAAATCAGAAAGTTACAACAGGTAAGGGAAAGTGAGCCACAAGCAAAATCATAAGCACTTTTTTTTTTTTTAATCACAACACTAGCAAATCCACTTAAAACTTTGGAATTGATATGGATACCCAAATATTTTCTTAATTGGCTGACAAAAAAAGACAAAGGCTGACAAGGTTTATTAAAGCATTTCATAATTACGAGATTTCGCCTGCCAACTGAGGAAGGATTTCAAAGCATTTCAGAATCGTGAGATCTCACCTGCCAACCCAGGGATTTCAGAGAAGAACAGCTCACTGTATTTTCTGTCTTTGATTCAGGTTATAACAATTGCGTACTGTTTAAAAGAGATTGCCATTAATTTAGTGGTGATAATTAATTTTTTTTCGAAAACAGTGTACATTCGGGTTCGATATCCAAACTGAAGAGTCATAATATTAAATTAAGTAAGGCTGGAGAGTTGGCTCGGTGTTTAAGAGCACTTGCTGTTCTTCCAGAAGACCCATGCTTGATTCGCAACACCCACGAGTTAGCTCACAATCATTGGTAACTCCAGTTCTGGGAGATCCAGTTTCCTTTTCTGATATCCATGGTACCAGGCACACATGTGGCGCACATAAATAAAGCCAGTTGTTGCTTTTTTAAAAAAATCTAGCAGGCTTCCCTGTGGTGATATTATGTTCCCCCGAATATTGTGCACCCTAATAAACTTATCTGAGGTCAGAGAACAGAACAGCCACTAGATATAGAGGCCAGAAAATGGTGGCACACACGCCTTTAACCCTAGCATTCCAGAGGAAGAGATCCATCTGGATCTCTGTGAGTTCAAGGCCACACTGGAAATAGCCAGGCATGGTGACTCACGTCTTTAATCCCAAGAAGTGAGCCTTTAATGCCAGGAAGTGATGGCAGAAAGCAGAAAGGTATTTGAAGAGTGAGGACCAGGAACTAGAGCTGGTTAAGCTTTCAGGCTTTTGAGCAGCAGTTCAGCTGAGATCCATTTGGATGAGGACTCAGAAGCTTCCAGTCTGAGGAAACAGAATCAGCTGAGAAATTGGTGAGGTGAGGAAGCTGTGGCTTGTTCTGCTTCTCTGATCTTTCAGTATTCACCCCAATACCTGGCTCCAGGTTTGTTTTTATTAATAAGACCTGTTAAGATTACTGCTACACTTCCCAACGGGAAGATGAGCATGGCAACTATCAACTTCAAGCCAGGTGTTCTTAGAGTGTGCCGTGTCCTCAGGAGCTAATGACTTCGACACAAACTCTTTAATTTCTCATTCTCTCTGTTTCCGCAACAGGGTGGATATTCTCCCATGCCTTCCTGTGAGCTTCTATCTTGAAAAATCAGATATTCGTCCCCCAGGCAGTCATTGTTTCCATCTCTCTCATTATGCACCCATGCTGAAGAATGGACTGACTTTTAAAAAACTCAATAGCTGGAGCCCATAGATACTTCTAAAGTCAAAGCAAAAGAAAAGCCACCCATCCCTTACCTCTTCATACTATTTGAGGAAACATTTTTTAAGTCGTCTTTCCTCCTCATAGTATGTTTATAATGTATCTCTCTTTAATTGTTGCTGTGAAACAATAGTTATGCAAATACTCCCATAGAAGGCAAATTGGTGCTCACAGCTGCAGCCAATGTGCCAAAATGGAAAAGATACCGAGGAGACCAGCATGGCCCCTGTGTGGGGATGACATGCAAACTCACTAAGCAGTCCATATCTTATAACTGGACCAAGGGCTGAGGAGATGTAACCATGGCTTGAGTCTTCAGTCCCAGATGCAAAAGTAATCACACACTCTCCCAGAATCAAGGAACACCATGGAAATGGAGGGATAATGCAAAAAATAAGGCCAGGAAAACTGGGGAGATGAAGGATGGCTTCTAGAAACCACATGATTGTTGTGTTCATGAAGACACTGCCTCTACGATCATTGCACAAACCTGTACATGATTGGGCCTATCGATGATATTTCATCATGGATAGGGGAGTGGCCCATAAAGCATTGTTGGCAGTTGATGATTTTTGGGGGTGGGGTTTCCTTCAGTAGCTATTGATACATTGTCCCTGATTGAGCAAAGACCATCCTACCCATACTTGTGCAAGAAACTCTATTAAACTTGGTGAGTCACACACAGAAAGAAGATGAGAACAAGGGAGGAGAGTTACTGAGAAGAAGAAAACTGGTTTAGTTAGAGTGGGGGGAGATGAGAGAGAACAGGGGTGAAAATGACTACAATCCGTTATACAAATGTATGAAACTATCAAACAATAAAAGCTCTGTTAAAAAGTGAGTTGATGATGCTGGAAAGAATTTCTGAGCAAGCGAGGAAGCGAAAGTCACACATTCAAAGCTATGAGCAGACTCTGTTCTCCATTCAAGTCTCCACCTTGTCTTGAAGGGCATCGGCTGTTCAATCAGCCTTCATGGATAAACAGCATCAGACACCAAGCCTGGGTGGGCATCTTGCTTCTCTTTGATGTACGAAGACTATTTTATGGAAGGTTCTGGATGTGCTGTGTGCCTATCCCCAAGCAGCACCTCAGCACCTCACTGTTTTCACCTGGATCTTAATTGTGGATTCCCCACTCCAGGCTGTCTTGTGCAAAATCAAACCGTGGTACTTGAACCCCAAATGGACTGGCTGAGGCAACCTACAAACAAAGTTCTTTTGTTTTTGGTTTCTTTCATCTCATACAAGTCATCTACTCTTGGTTAATACAAGTTTATTCTTGGTCAATGAGGATCATCAAGATTTCTGTTGTTTCTCTATTATTTTCTATCTGTTTCTCTTTCATGTATCAACTGTGAAATACTCACTGAGGGTATCTGACTGATTCATAGAGCAAAAACATGGATAGCTCCTAATTGGTTGAGTAGTTAGCTGATGTCACTTCCTGTCTTTATATTTCAACCATCTTTGGAACTTCCAATTTTTTTTAAAGCTTTTACAGTTCACTGTTTTCTTGTGGTTCTTCTCTTATCACCAAAGTCTGTGTCTGGGCTCCTTTTCTTTGCACAATCCAAGGAATCACAAATCATGCCAAAGCCACCATCAAAATGAGTTCTGCATCCAAATGTGATGACAGTATCTTGTGTGCTCTTGTACATGTTGGTAGCTTTCCCCAAATGTCTGTCTTTGGTACTGTTGCCTTCCCAGGGTGAAGGACAACAATGACCATCATTTCCTCTGAAGAAGATGGGTGGTCATCAGTATCCTGGCTTGGATAGTTACTGTTCCATTTGTGATGCTAGTTGAACCTCCATCTGCCAAGAAAGAAAGGATCAGAACTCAGAGCTTCTGACCTGTGGTGTCGAGCTTGTTACTTGGTGTCTGTTAGCTCCCACCACAGTTCTAAGGTGCTGGTCTAGGTAGATGGGTTATGGACTCATCTCTCCCAAAGCTCATATTACCCAGAAAAAAACAAATATCTCAGTGATTTCTAGAACTTTCTCCATATCTCATTTACTAAAGGAACTGTGTGACTATCATTTGACTACAGGGAAATATTGTCATATTTGAACTCATGACAAGTTCAAATATGAAGACTAGGGCAAGGTGGGAGGATTTCTTCCATATGATAAAATGTGTGATTCCCAGTATAAACATCAGGATTCAGCGGGCAAGTGACAGGTGAGATTTCAAAGAATACGAGCAAAGGCTCCCAAACACTGACCAAGGTTAGGAAACAGTGCTACGGGTGTCACAGAAACTGTTCCATGCCAAATCCGCCCTCTCCTCTTCTCTCTGCAGCCAGTGTGTTACCATAAGAAGCCCCAAAATATTAGGGCATTGTGTTTGAGTTGGAGTTAGCCATGGTTCTTTGCAGGGTTTCTAACTCAACAAAGCTATTCTCAGTCCACTTGCTGTTCTAAAAACATCTCTCCAGAAGGGTGTGTGTGTGTGTGTGTGTGTGTATATATATATATATATATATATACACACTCTGGACATTTTCCCGAATGGAGCAATTTTCTTCCTGTTTCTGGAACCTTCCACCATGAAGTTGATAATAAGTCTAAAGTTGTAGATTTTCCTCTCTGCTTCATTTCTTCCAGCCTTTTTTTTTCTTCTTTGTCTTCATTTTGGATACCTTGTGTTGCTATTCATTCAAGCTTACTAGTCTTTAATTCTATAATATATATCCAGTGGATAAGCCTAACTACTGCCATTTTTTATCAGCTATTATAGTCATCTCTAAAACTATGCACCATATCTTGTAAAATATCTCAGACATGTCAATCACTCCATCTTCACCTCTTAAACACACATGTTTTAACATTGTTTCAATGCCACTGTTCATTAATTCCATCATCTGAGATATTCTTGATGCTCCCTATTATGAAATTTACATTGATTTTTGACCTCTGATTTGATTGATCATTGCATGGGGTATGCATGTCACGAAAATCACATGGTAACCCCACAAATTTGAACAAACGTTATACATTGGTTAAAATCAAATAAAAACTGAAAAACAATGATGTCAAGCATGACTGTGAGTTTATTTGATTCTTCCAATGCACACATTTAAGTTTTGTTAATAAGGACTCAAGCAATTGCCATATGTGGATGGCCCCACTAATAACACACTATTGTTCTTTTTTATTATTAATTTTTTTTCATCTGTTTAGTACATGACACAAAACCCCTTCCACAGTGAGGGCCTTTGAGGGAGTTTTGTAGAGGAGATTATTCTAAATTTCAATATGGTGTCCTGAAAATTAAACAGTTTCTCCACTCTAGTTGGGGGACACACCGCTATCTCTTGCTGCAATGTGGAGGATTTCCCACTTTGGGGTTCTCCTTCCAGTTTCAGATAACTTCAGCATTCAGCTACAGGCCGGGAGAGGATGTTAGGTATATCCCCTAAATTCTTTACCCGTGAACAGATAACTCTCCTCTGTTCTGCCTCATGCACACTCACTACCCAAATCTCCTCATGTTTCTCTCTGTATTTTCTCAACTCTGGAAGCTGTTGTATTCTGCTCATATTTTCCTTCCTGTGCGGTGGCCTGGATTGTTCTTCAGGAAGTAAACCTACAGCAATTAATCTAAGAAGCACCAGTTAATTTTCTTTTCCTACTTTAGAGACCGATACATTAAACTGTTTACCCTCAGTGTTGAAAAAAAAAACATTGTTTTCTATGTTTAGCTCATTTTAAGTCACTGCATATGGGAGAGTGATTTTGGGTCCTGTTACTCCAGCTTAGCCAGAAGCAGATGCCATCTTGCAAGCTCTTTCCTTTTAAAAATTTCCCCCTGACTCTTGGAGATTACAGAAATGGCACCAACACATGTTGTCTTAGGAAAGAATCCAGGCACTTCTGATTCATCAAATGACTGCCCCAAAAGGGATTAAGACCTATTTGCCTGGTTAAAGCCTGCCATATGGTGCCATGTAGCTTTGCACAGCTCAGAATCACTGAACCATTGGCTCATATATTGGGACAACAAGCTTAGGTCTTCAGGATTTACATGGGAAATCAGTCAACAAGAAGACCTTTAGGATTTGTGTTTTCTGAAAGAGTACGTGTGTGTGTGTGTGTGTGTGTGTGTGTGTGTGTGTGTGTGTGTGTGTGCCATTTTTGTGTGGAGGCCAGAGGACAGCTTGGGTCCTGAGAGCCAAACTCATATCTTCAGGCTTGAAGCAAGCACCCTTACCTGCTGTGACATCTTGCTGGCCCCAAAGAGCGATTGTTTAAAGGACCAAGTAAAAGACATTTGGCAGAAATGAGGAGCTGACTGTGGCCAGGAAGTCAGATTTCTGAATTTATCCTCAGATTCAATTTTAGATGAAGTGGATATAGAATTTTATTGGACCACACATCACTGTACAAACACTCTACCACCACTGCTTATTCCTTTAGTGCAAGTTCCATAGCTCCAACTCTACCCAGTGACTCTGGAACATCCATCACCTCAGTCACTCATCCACACAGCCCTTTTTAGGATAGAAGAGAACAACTTCTTATCCAATCCCACAGGACTCTTAAAGACTACAACACAGCATCTACAGAGTTGATCAATAAATGTTGTGTGAGTTGACCCAGGATGCCACAGACAGACAAGGAAGTGGATGAAAATGTTATTTGTAATGTACAAAATGTAATAAAATCTAAGTATATGAATTCCTCCCTTGTTCCTAAGAAGTACTATACAGATTGCTCAGCTGTCATCTGCAAAGGTCAGTTCTCTGAATCAGAAGAATAGTTCTAAAGTATTAGAAAACATCAAGAGGCATTTGTTCCTCATCACTTCTAGGCAGGAGCAATGGGTGAGGGGGGTTTAGCCACCAAGAAGATCTCTTTCTAAGCTCCATGAGGTGTTCTTTTTCATGTTTGTTCAGGATGCCCACTTCTGACAATTTCATTGTGATAAAACGACTCAAAGGCATTCTGATGGAGGCTCACCAGCACTTATTTCACCAGCAGAAGATGAGCTAGAGTGACCTCCAGGGTAACTGTGTACAAGAGCCGAAGGTCCCCACTGTTTGGTCTTTGTTTCAGGAAATTGCTATTTCCAGTAAAGCAGTGCTTCTGTAGAGGCAAAAGCAGGTAGCACCTACAGGGCATCCTTTAACCTGACATTTG
Organism: Peromyscus attwateri; assembly: GCA_902168425.1. Classification (NCBI taxonomy): domain Eukaryota; kingdom Metazoa; phylum Chordata; class Mammalia; order Rodentia; family Cricetidae; genus Peromyscus; species Peromyscus attwateri. The sequence goes on along the minus strand of CABHPP010116461.1, from coordinate 19,904 downwards.
ATGATGGAACAGCTCATTCTTAGGAAGTGCAAACCTGCTTTGTGAGTCCAGGATGCAACTAACAGTCTCCCCACAGGTAAATTTGGGCATATTTGTACATTTTGGAAATTTAATCATGACTTCTGCATGCTTGCCCACCTGACATTGCAAACGCTTTTAAGGTTGGTCTCTGATTCCAATATGAGGAAAACACACACACACACACACACACACACACACACACACACACACACCTCTGCAAAGGTTTCAAATCCCAATCTCCATGTGTTGCACTGTGAACATGTTCATTTCCGTGCAGATTCAATGAAGGTTACTCATGAGAAGGAGAGAAGAGAATATGCACCTGCCTTTTCAGAAGGTATCAATACAATCATAGAGTTCAATAAATCATAAGTGGATGAAAGACGAAGAAGGAGCTGAACTAGAGAAACAGAGGCATGAGTGAGATTTAACCTGATTCTGTTAAATTTGGAGATAGGGGAATGAATAGGCTCTGAGCTAAGAAATGTAGGCAGCCATGATAACCCCATAAAAGTAAGGACACTCCCAAACAGTCCCTGAAAAAAACACATGGCTACAGACAGCTTAATTTGAATCCAGTGACTAATTTCAGACCTCTGACCTCCAGAACTATTTTAAATTACTTAGCTCAGTAATTGATTTGATCTGCGAAATACGAATAATGCTAGGGTCTGACCCATAGATTGATTCAGAAGGTCAAGTAGGAAAGAGAGGGAGAAGTGTCAAGTGCAGCTTTTGGCACGAGGCAATGTTGACAGAACACAATGCCTCTATGAAGGAAACAAGCAAACAGCTCATCCAAAGCCAAATATGAATGACCATGTGACTCAAGGCTCAGACTGCTGCCAATAATATGTCTACACCATGGAAGAGATGGCTTCAACCTTTATAGTCCCAGAAGATAAGAAACTCATAAATCAATAATTGTAGACAAATATTGCTAAGGACCTCAGCGAGGAGGGTTACAGCATGGTTGGAGTGTCTCTGGAACAGGTTCCAGGTATAACTCAACAGTATTCTTAGCAATAGGATTGGTGGTGGCTAGAGGTCAGCTAAGCTCGCTGTGGCTAAGAAACAGACTTCCTGATGTCTAAGGGCTGTTTGCTGAAGGGGCTGCTGGTGAAAAATCCACTTTTTTATTAATTAAATGTTCTTGGAGAACTTCAAACATGAATGCAAAACAAGCTGACCACTCTTAACCCCAACCCTCTCCCATGACCTCTCTGTCTCCTTGTCTACCCTCCTCCTTTCCATAAACATTTCACATTCATATCCCTTAGTTCTGTGAAAATCCTTTTTGAACAGTAGCCTAAGCTCCCAACACACAAATGCTTTTCTTTTTGGCAGGATAGAGGATTAAACCTCGCTTAACCAGAAGGGTGTTCCTGGTCATCCGGTGCCTGGCTGTCTCATGACTGCTAAGTTGATTCAATTCTAATCATAAGATGCACATTCCTTCCTGCCCTTCATGCAATGCATGTAGAAAATTTGTGGGAGAATATGAGACCAGTGTTTTCTTTGTCTTCTTATTTGTACCCAAAGTGAATATGACTCACAGGTTTCTCTTAAAGATCAGCCTTAAATATTATTAGTTACTTAACAATAATGGCCACCGAAAAGATACATTAGTGATTTAGAGAAATGCCTGGACTGTGTTGGGGAAATCAGGTTTCACCTACATCTCCAGATTCAATTCCCCTCACAGTGTCTGTCTCCTGAACTGCACGTTCTTAGTAATCGTTCTCTGAAGGAGAAATGGATGCTATTCTGCTTGGCCAGAATAAAGCGCTGCAGGAGTGTCAGCCTTTCTTTAGCTTCTAGTTTATTCCACTCAGCTCTACCCAGTGTTCATTTTTCTGAGAACATTCTGTCTACCAGGCCCCACTGCTTTCAGACCCAGATGAATGTCAGAGCTTGCTCAATCATTTCTATTGATCTTAGAAATGCAGACCTGTGAACCTTGTCAATCTACATCAAACACCACTCTGCCTGGTACCACCTATCTTACATGCAAGGATAGCCAAAGTGAAAAGCATGGGCTTACCCCTTTCCCTAAAGAGCACATGCGCTTTATTGGTGAAACCTGAAGATGATACCATCTGTCTTAGTTGGGTTTTCTATTGCTGTAACAAAAAAAATGACCAAAATAAATAAGTTGTGGAGGAGAAGGTTTATTCAGCTTATACTTCCACAGCACTGTTCATCAATGAAGGAAGTCAGGGCAGGAACTCAAGCAGGGCAGGATCCTGGAGGCAGGAGCTGATTTAGAGACTGTGGAGGGGTGCTGCTTACTGGCTTGCTCCCCTGGCATGCTCAGCCTACTATCTTATAAAATCCAGGACCACCCACTCAGGGATGGCATTACCCACAATGGGCTGGGCCCTCCCCTATTAATCACTAATTCAGAAAACACCTTACAGCCAGATCCTATGGAGGCATTTTCTCAACTGATGTTCCCTCCTTTTAGATAGCTCTAGTTCGTGTTTCAAGCTGACATAGACTAGTGAGCACAACATTCATCCTAGAACAGTAGAATGCTACATCGTCACATGTATTTGCATTCTAATCCACTTTGGACATCACTCTCCTCTCCCTAAATCCAGCCTTGTTAGAAAATCTTGGTAGCAAAACTCCTTTTATAGCTGATGCCAGCTCAGTAAATTCCCCATTATTTCAAAGCTAGGAATTCTCTTCTCTACTTTAGGTTCTATTTCCTGGCAAGTTGCTCTCCCCTGACAGTACATTCATCACAAAACACCTGTCTTACTGTACCCATCACAGACTCAGCTAGAAAGGAGATGATTCCCAGGGGCTGGGATGGATTTAAAATGCTAATGGCTTTTCATGAGTCCTTCAGCATCTCTTTAGTGCCTGCCTGGTCCAGCCATCCCCAAAGCCAAGAAAGTGAATTACTACAGAGATAAGTTGGCAGACGCTATCCTCAGGGTGAACACAAATGTAGTTAGAGTGAGAGAGGGGAAAGCATCCTCTGCCAATGATGTCTGAGAACCAGCGCAATTTCTAATTCATGATGACGTGCATCTACAACTTAGAACTCTCCATCCTTATGTGTCACATTCCGACCACACTGTGAGGTCACAGCCATGGCCTCCCTTCCTGTGCACACTTTTAAAAAAGCTCATCAGAGACAAGAAGCAATCAATCACCCGCCTTCTCCTTTACAGGGTTGAGGAAAGAGAAGCACCCTGAGAGTAGCTACTTTGAACTAGCTACTTGCTATTATTTTATAAGAATGGGCCTTGGTGTCTATATCATCATCACGAATGCCCCATCATATGTCCCTGATTGAGTGTTGACTCTTGAGGCAGGCAGCACAGCAGTAGACAGCATGTCTTTGAGTAAGTTACACACTGTCTCTGTGACTCCATTCCCTCATGTATGTATGTAGTGTGTGTATTATGTAATTTAGGTTGACAATGAGGAATTAACTCACTGGATAGCTGTGGGTCCATCTATAAACTGAAGGTCCCAAGAAGCTGGTGGTCTGAATTTCAGTCCAAGCTTAAAAGACGGACAAAGAAGAGCTCAAAGAGTATTCACTGAAGTCCAAAGGCAGAAGATATCTCATGAATCAACCATACAAGCAGAGAATGCAATTCAGTCTCCTTCCAATGTTTTGTTCTGTCTGGACCAGAAAACATTGGAGGATATCCACCCACCCTGGGGAGGGCCATCTTCTTTACTGAGTACATGATTATAGTGGCCATCTCATCCAGAAACACCCTCATGGCCACATCAAGAAGTAATGCTTACCCAAGCATCTTGATGCCCCATGGTTTCATCAGGTTGACACAGAAAATTCACCATCAGAGAAGGATGCCTGGAGGAATGCAACATGCAGAATGTCTTACTTTCTTATGGCTGTGACAGGACGCCATGACCCAGGCAACTTAGAGAAGAAAGAGTTTATTTGAGGTTTATAGTTTCAGAGAATTAAGGTCTATGACCATCATGTGGGGAGCATGATAACAGGGAGGCAGGCATGGCACTGGAGCAGTGGCTGAGAACTCACATCTTGATCCCCAAGCAGGAGGCAGAGAGCTAAGTGGGAGTGGTATATGGGCTTTAGAAATCTCAAAGCCCACCCCCCCCCCCGACACACCCCCTTCAACAAGCCCACACCTCCTAACCCCTGGTCCCACCAACTGGGAACCAAGCATTCAAACATAAGAGCCTATTGGGACCATTCTTATTCAAATCCCATAGAGACATAGCCCAGCATAAATCCAAGTGCCCCTCTCCAAAATGAGACTGAAGGCTTTGCATCATAGGTATCCATGCCACACTCTTTGCAGGAATGATGGATGTCCCAGTGGACAAGCAAGACAAGTCTACAGTGTGTCACATACATGCAGACACCACTCCAAGGGGGCATTATTCTATTTTTTTAAATTATTTTACTCGTTGACATGTTCATGCATAAATATAATGAATTTTAAGTTTTTAATCCCCCCATTCCCTTTTGCCCCTTTGACTCTCTTGCTGTATCTATTTTTTGTTTTCCTTTCCTCCCAAAGTCTCCTTCCTACTTTCTTATCCTTTTGTGTGACCTACTGAGTTTAATTGGTGTTGCCTGCACAAGCAGGGCTGGGAAATTATTTATTGAAGCTTGGCACGTATTAGTGGCTACACCACGTAAGAAGACAACAACGGCTCCCTGCCCCCCGCAACTATTAACTGCCAGTCGTCCCTCAGGGAGTGATGGTGACCCATGGGCTCCCCCTAAGAGACCAAGATTCTTGTCTCTCTTCTAAAAGTGTGAACACAGGATTGACAGGTAATTATAATACCCTGAGACTCCAGGTACCTATCAAATGTCTCATGGAACTAGGAAGGCTCCACAATCAAGAACATGACACCCCTAGTATGGATTTTCCAAATAAACACATATTTCAATACGTATCATGAAATACTTTTGGTACCAAAACTATCTATAGCTTGAGGAGCAGTCTCCTTCATAAGTCAAAAGCACTAATTTTAAACTAAAATAATAAATTAACTCCTTTTATATCTTTTATGCCCAAAGAGAAAACTTCAAGGCTTTCCCAACTTCACTGAAGTGCTTAGGATTTGGACAAACTGAAATCCAACCTTTGTACAGAAGTAAATGAACTGTGGGGAGACAGGCAATTTGGCACACAATTTCTCTTTTTTCTTTTTTTCTAAAATAAATGAATAACCCACAGGAGCTTTTGACAAGTTAAAAAGAGAAAGGATGCTTCTGAAGACATTGTTGTTTTCTAAGTACTAATGTCTGAAGTCTTTGCTACAAAAGAAAAATGGAGCAGTGTGTTTAAAATCCAGAAATAAACACAGAATATCATGGTTCTTAACGGACCCTTAGAAAAGACGTGAGAGAATTGTGAATTGAACTGTAGTGAATTTAGACATATGCCTTGTAGATGAGAATGAAGAAACAGGAAGAATGCTCTTCTGCCATTAGGGAACTAAGTCAATATTCTAGTTTCTGTCATGTGGGACATGGGTACCACTTTATTTCAGTATTCACTTGTTTTGTTTTATTTGGTCTTACTACATAGCTCAGGTTGGGCTTAAACTCACATCCCCCTGACTCAGTATCCCAAGAAACTTGATTGCCAGTGAGTACCACCATGATTGACTCTAACTCATTTATTTTAATAGACATTAAAAAAAATAAGAGATCTGATATACATTATTTGGGGATTAAGCTAAATTTTACCTTTAAAAGTTAGTTTGCTTAAAGAAAATAAGTGAGTAAGAGAAATGACCAATATGTGGCTGTAGTATAAAAATGCAATTTAAAAAACAAAAAAGAAACTCTCTTGATTAGTAATCTAGTTTCTTTTATGTTGTTGTGATAAAAAAATATCTAGACATAAAAACAGCTTGGGGGAGGGGACAACAAAGTTTATTTTAGCTTACAGGTCCAGATTTTGGGTTATCACTGTGGTCAAGTCAAGCAGCAACTGGAAGCAGCTAGTTACATTGCCTCCACAGCCATGAGCAGAGAGAGAGAAATGCATGGGCAGCTAGCTAGTTGTCAATAATCTTATGCAGTCCAGTACTTGAATGCACCAACAATGCTGAGAAACTTTAGGTGACTGTCCAGGCTGCCAGCTGTCTCGGTCTACTCTTGCAAGATTCCCGAAAGTTGCTTGCATTTATCTTCCATTTCTCAGGTATCATTATATTCCTTCTCAGGTCTTTGATGGGATTGAAGACTAGCAGTTATAGTTACAACTTAGTATATATATAATATCTTAGATAGAACATATTAAGTATTAGATTCAGGTTCTTTAGGATAGGATACCTTTTGGAATGATCTTTGTAACACGCCATTTACCTACACTCTAGACTTCTCTGGATTTTAGTATGTGTTTCTTGCTTGATATTGTTCACATTGGTTGTAGTTCCATCTTATCTAGGTCATTATCCCTCATTACTCCTGGACAATATTTGATAACCATTTCTTTGTATATAGTCTTGTATTAGGTTAGAACCTTCTTATTTAGACAAAAGGGGGAGATTTAGTGGGTAGCCATTCCAGCTTTGATCTGGAAGTTCCAATTCCCATTGAGGCTTCATAACTGCCATACCCACAAGGCAGGGCCAAGAGAGGACCCTGAAGACCGGAGATCTGGATGCGCCGGCTCTCTTGGTTCCTGGACCCTGGACACTGGAGGTAGACTGAGCAGAGTTCTCCAGAGAACACCGCCAGACTGTGCCACACCTTTCCCAGACCCTGTTACCTATCCCTTCACTTGTAAGTTACCCCACAAAATAAACCTCCCTTTTAACTACGTGGAGTGGCCTTAATAATTTCACCAATAGAATGGTGCTGCCCACAGTGGGTTGGGTCTTCCCATATCAATTAAAGTAATTAATGCAACACCCCAAAGACATGCCCACAGACCAATCTGATCTAGGCAATTTCTCATTGAATCTGTCTCCCCGGGTAATGCTAGGTCATGTCAAGTTGACAGTTTAACTCTCAGAATTAGGATGTTTTGCAGAATGATTTCTACTCAAGAGATAAGGACAGCAGTCCACTCATCCAGAGGGAAATCACACCACTGTTTACAGAGTCCTTCAGATCAGGAGAATCTCTGCTCTTAGTCATGGGTCCTGTATATAATCTTCCTGGTCTCATCCCTTCAACAAATGGGGTTTTTCAAAGTAGATTTGGGAATGAGAAAACAAGGCCCATAGGCCAATCTGATGGAGGCAATTCCTCAACTGAGTCTTTGTCTTCCCAGATGACTCCAGCTAATATCAAGTTGACAAACAAAACAAAACAAACATAGTAAACAAACACACCACCAACCAGTATTTTTTCCTGTGAGTTCTACCAAACAGGTACTATTTTTAGTATTTTATCATTTAGTCTTTACCCCAGCCCAGTGATGAATTATGTCCCACCTTCGATTTCCCAAATCTCAATTCTCTTGTTCTAAATCTGCAAAGACAGCATGTGAAATTCCCACTCCTTATTATCTAAAATATATAAAATGTCACATGCCCAGACCATATCCAAATGCCTTAATTTTTTATTACTAATTTGACATTCTTAAGACATTGTAGATTTATGTCACTCACTGATGGATATCTTTAGGTTCTTATAATCTTACAAGAACCTTGATGAAGTAAATACTATCATTCTCTAATTTTACAGATGATCTGTTTATTTGGTTGATTCTGAACTCACATTGAATAGCTCCTTGTCAACAGTAAATGGCAATTTTAGAATCAGTATCTGACAACAACTGTAATCAATCTCAGAGGGAGGGTCACTGACATCTGTGCACACGTGAAAATCCTATCAATCCTTCACTCGGCAATTGTTCTCTGACTGTACGCTCTTTTCAAGGCTCCCTTTTGGGCAGTCAGATTATAAACCCAAACGAAATACATGAGACTGGAGAAATAGTTCAGTTGGTAGAGTGTTTGCTGCACATGCCTGAAGACCCAGCACCCCCATAAAAATCCAAGCATGGAAGCATAGATTTATACTCTCAGTGCTTATGAGGTTGAGACAGGTGGATCCATAGAGCTTAGTAGTAGCCAACCAGCCTGGCCGAATTGGCAAGCCCAGGCTCCAATAAGAGACACTGTCAAAAATGAAAGTGAAAAACCCTGAAGGAATGACAATAAAGATTAGCCTCTGGCCTCTATATGTACTCATGTGACCATATATCAGCACACAGATGTGCATTGCACAAACACACCACACATACACATAAGAAATAAAAGACAGGTTGACACTCATCAATATTTCAGGCTCCATCAGTGTGTGAATGTTATGATGGAAAGGAAGCCATGGGAAGTTGGAAAGAGGGAAATGTGACACTTGCTGGGCAAAGCTATGGTTGGAGAACAAGCAGCCTGTGCAGGCTTCCCCAAGGATGCCACAATGGATTCCTAACAAACTGCTTAAGTCAATTCTGCTGCACCTGTGCAAAATCCATCACAGCAAGACTGATTTCAACTCTTCTTCTACTATTATGCATATGTCCTCTGCAGAACTGGTCCATGCCATCCAGTCAGGTTACAGATTGGGCTCATGACTCAACTCTGATGAATCACAAGTCATGATATTTTTAGTCCTTTGACTTCAGTGATTGGTTCAGTTATGACCATGTGACCATGCATATACTATCCATGTTGATTGCCAGAACTCTGGTGAGAATTGATTTGGATAAGTACACCTAGAAGAATCTTTTCGATGAGAGTTCTAAGCAACAAGGACACAGACTTAGTGATGCTAAGAGGATTTGGTGGTAAAAGCTTTCCTGAGAAGGACTTCAGGTGGAGGAAACCAGGGTGGGGTTGTAGAGAGTCCTATTTTTTCAAACAATATTCAGAGTCCTCACTGAGATGACTCCCCAGTTGACTTTGGAATGTCAGCCGTATGAGAAGGTTTTTTTTTTAATTTTTTTTTAAATTTTAATTTTAATTTTTTTTTAATTACTATGAATTTGTAGCATGAATCCTAATTGGTCTTATTAATAAAAACCTGGAGCCAGATATCAGGGTAAATGCTGAAAGATCAGAGGAGCAGAGCAGTCAGCCACTAGTTCTCACCTCAGCTGAAAGCGCTCTCAAATTCTGTCTCCTCCTGCCTCATATTCCTCTCTCCGCCCAGCCATATCACTTTCTGTCTCCACCTCCCTAGTGCTGGGATTAAAGGTATGAGATCCCAAGCACTGGAAGGTGTGTGCCACCACTGCCTGGCTCTGTTTTTCTTTTAGACTGAATCAATCTTGTGTAGCCCAGGGTGGCCTTGAACTCACAGACATCCATCTGCCTCTGACTTCTGAGTTCTGGGATTAAAGGTGTTTGTCCCTACTGCCTGGCTTCTATGACTAACTAGTGACTGGCTTTGCCCTCTGGTCTTCAGGCAAGCTTTATTCTTGGAGCATATACAAATTATCACCACATGAATTGAATTTTCTATTGTTTGTAAGTAAGAGTACCTGACTATTAAGCTCCATGCAGAAACACTGCAGTACATACCAGGAACTGAATATAACAATAGCATGTTTTTCTTTACTAGATGTTGTCAAGCAACAGGGAGAAAAGATGAGAATCACTACAGACCAAAGCTCAACCACATGACACATGAGGCAGTTGGTGACATGCTCAACAGATTCTTAGGGATGAACAAGTATCCTTAGACTAAAATCTGATGTCTATTTAACTTAAAAAACTATAAAACAAGACCTACATGGCAGACTGCTCCCAGGTAATCTAAATTCACACCCCAAAGTTCCTGGAGCTTCTGAGTTAGTTGTTCACTTCCTGAGCTTCACAAGCTCCCTTCAGGATGGAATATTTGATCTCCCTTTAGAGCATCCTGTACCTTGATGAGATCCCAAGACGGAAGGTTTTGTTATGGAGGAAATTCCTTCATAACAAGGCCAGAGAAACTGTTCAACATGAAGCAGAAAAACATACTGAAAAAGAGGGTGGGGATGGAAGAGCAAAACAGAGAGGGGAAAAAAAGAAAGGGAGGAAGAGGAAGAAGAGAGAGTGGAAGAGGAAGGAGATAAGAAAGCAAAGGAGAAGCGGGGTGGGGGGGAGTGGAAGAGGAGAGAGTGGAGGAGGAATAGGAGAAGAAAGGAGAAGAGAAGAGATGTGGAGGAAGAGGGGAGGAGAGGAAGAGGGAGGAGGGAGTGGAGAAGGAAGAGGAGAAAGGGGGAAGAGGAAAGAGAGGAGGAGGAAGAAGGGGAAGAGGGAGGAAGAAGAGGAAGTGGAGAAGTTTGGTGAATTTTGCTACAATTTCAAATATCTTGACTTATAAGCAATTTTATTATTTTGGACAAGGAGAGGGAGATAAAAGAAAAATAAGAGAAATTTTTAAAAGTTGAAAACATCCAATGATTTTTTTTGTCTTCTAAGTTTCTTACAACTCAGCCAGGTTCTGGCATCTTTACAACAGGTGTGCAACACTGAGTAACAATTTTGTGTTTAACCCAAATCCTTCCCTTCTACATGATTCTCTTTAGCATTATCTCTGCTTAATTACACCCATAACCTGCTAATGGTGTTTGTTTGTTGTCTGTAAAGACAGAAAGAAGAAAGAAAAAAAACCCACCTCCTTAACCGCCGAGGGTAAATTAAAATTTAATACAACATCACATTGCCACTGAGTTAGCTAGAAAATGACAGCTGCTTAATTAAGGCTTAAACCTGATTATCCGCATCCTGAGATGTCCTGGAGGAAAAGCTACAGGATCATGGCATCTAAGCTGGCAATATCAACTGTGAGATATGAATTAACTTTCCTGTACGGAAACTGTAGGTGCCTGGTGCCGGTGACATCCCTGAACTATGAGATCCATGGCCAGTTAATTGCAACACTCAAAAAAAAAAAGTAATAATTCAAATTTCAAAAAAGAGGTAAAGGACCCCAATAGATGTATTTCCTATGATGGCACAGCAATGGGTAACAGGTGTGTGGGAAAATGTTCGATGTAATCAGATATCAGGAAAAGATGTATCAAATTCATGGTGGCATTTGCTGTGAATTTGATGAATTTGTGATATGTACACATGTGTATAAATCTATGCATAGGGATTAAATGAACAGTAATGTTTGCTGAAGTTATGGAGAGATCAAAATCTTTTCACACTGTTGGGAATATAAAATAAAAACCAAATCAAAACAAAAAGCATCCAGTGACTGTGGTAAAGAGTATAAACATTGCTGAAAGACATTAAAACTGTAACTAGTATATAATCCAGGAATTTTGCTTCTGGGTATTTATCCAAAAGAATTGAAATCAGAACCTCAAAGAGACATCAGGACTCCTATAGTCATGGCTATTCACTGCAGCAAAGATAAGACAACCTATTAGCCACTGGTTGGTGAGTGGATGAAGATAATGTGGCATCTACATGAAATAAAATATGTTTTTTAAAATTAATTTGGTTTTAACTAGGTATATGTGTATAAGTCTATGCGTGGAAATTTGCACATGTGTACAAGTATCCATGAAGGCCAGAGATGTGGCATCCCTTGTATTTGGAATAACTAGTTACGAGCCACCAGATGTGGGTACTGAGAATGGAATTTGGGTCCTCCTCAAGAAGAGAGCACACTGTTTACCTTGTTTGAAAAAAATTTTAGATTTATTTGTTTTATTGTATGTGTATGAATCTTTTTGCTGTATGTATGTATATGCACTACATGCATGCCTTGTACTCAAAGAGGTCAAAAGAGGGCAGTGGATCCCCTGGAATTAGAGTTATGAATATTGTGAGCCACTGTGGTGATTTGAATGAGAATGGATCCCATAGGCTCATATGTTGGAACATATTGGTCCCTAATTAGTGGACTTACGTGGGAGGGATTTGGAGATGTAGCCTTGTTGGAGGAGGTGTGTCACCAAGGGTTGGACTTTGAGGTTTAAAAAGTCCATACCAGTCCTAGTCTCTTTCTGCCTCCAACTTGTGTTTCAAATGTAAGCTCTCAGCTACTGCTCCAGCATCATATCTGCCTGCCTGCTGCCATGCTCCCTGCCATGATGATCACGGACTCACCCTCTGAAACTATATGCAAGACCCCAATCAAATGCTTCCTTTTATAAGTTGCCATGGTCGTGGTATCTTTTCACAGCAACAGAAAAGTAACAAAGACAGGCACCATGTGTTTTCTGAGAACTGAACCCAGGTTTTCTGCAAAAGCAGCCAATGTCTTAAATTGCTGAACCATCTCCTTACCCACTCCCATTTTTAACCTCTTAATCTTTCCAGATCCTAGATAAGAAAATATTTTACAATCTTGAAAAAAAATTCACAATACTGTGGATATACTACAAGGCTATTATATATGAAGTTAGTCATGATTCCTCCTCTGTCAACTACATAAAATAGTCAAAACTCATGAAAACAAGGTATGGAATTCTCCTTCACAGGAGTAAAGGAGAAGGAGGCAGGGATGTTCTTGGCCTGGAAATAATAGTCCCTTAAGCAAAATGAAAAAGCCCTAGGAATGTGAAATTCAACATGGTACTTACAACCAACAAAACTGCACGGCCCTCTTGAAAATGAGTCAAGAAAGCAGATTATATGCTAGCAATTTTTTTTAACCACAGTAGAATAAAACTAAAAACTTTAAATTTCAAGACAAATAAAACAAGAACCTTCCTGAAACCAAGTTAAGTCTGTCCCCAAAGATGCCCTAGCTGATTCCTAACCCCCCACCAATTATCCACCACCACCAAGCTCTGAAAGTGGAGTGTAGGAACACAGAACTGCAGTCAGTCGATGGCTTAGGTTACCCAAGCCTGGTGATTGACACAGAGCTCAGGCTAATCAGTTGGAAGAAGTTGCCCAAGTCTCACCCTTCCAACATTATGTTTGAACCCCAGGCTTGCACCCATGCCATCTCTTTCTCTCTATTCTCTACCTTCAATCTCATACCCACATGCATGGGTGAGGATGATGCAATTGGAGCTGCTGGGTCTCCCAACAGCAGAGAACCACACAGTATGAAGGTTGGAATTTGCCCTCAGAGCTTCCTGTCTTACCTCGCTGTTCACAATGGTTCTTAATACCTAGGGAGACAAGCATTTCCTTCCTTCCCAGTTTGCCAGTAGACAGGGAAGCATTCAATAAACTCTTACAGTAGCTCAGTCTCTTCTTAATATAAGATGGAAACTACATTTACAAACTCAGCTTCATTCAGAAGCAGGAGCACATCCCTGGGCACACCAGTTTCAGTTGCCATGTCTGCAAGCACAAGGGTCATGGCCCATTTCCTCACTTAATTGTGCTCTCACTCACCTCCCACCTCTCACAGAAATCCTGCCTTTGGGGGCTGGAGAGATGGTTCAGCAGTAAGAGCTCTGTCTCCTTGCGAAGATGAGGGTTTGACTCCAGCACCTACATGGTGGCTCACAACTGTTAGTAACTCTAATTACAGGCATCTTGTGCTCTCTTCTGACCTCTCTGGGCACCAGGCACACATGTAGTGCACAGACATCTATGCAGGCAAAGCAACCCATACACAAAAGGATAAAATAATTTTTAAAATGAAAAATAAAAACAGTCAAGCATTTGGGGTGTGATATCTCAACGATCAAGTCCTTGCCTAGCATACATGAAGTCCTGTGTTCAAATGCTGTAGTAGGAAAAAAACCCTGCCTTCATTTCCACAACATGACTCACCTTTCAAACTACTGTTAAGTCTCTGGATGCACCAGTGACCCTGGAGAGGGAAGGGCCACAACATTGTCATTTACCGCAAGAATACATTGAGGATCACATAATGGCTGTCACAGAGTCATAAAGGCCAAGGTAGAAACACTCTGGCTACTCATTATGTCTCCCTGTGTACTTTCCTTACTCTCATTATATGGCCCTCCTCCATCATGCTGCATCCACAGTGTTCTTCTCTTCTATCAGCAGTTTCAGCAAAGACTCTCTGCTTCCTAGTCCATGACTTTCCTGGGGTTTGCACACAGTCCTCCCCGGCCATAGCTGCTCTGGTGACTAAAGCAAGAGCACTTCTTGATACAGAATCTGAAATGCCAATGGTTCATATCCAGGGTTCATGGTTATTGGAGTCATGACTAAGAGAACAGATATCCAGGGTTCCCATCTAAGACAAAGCTAATGGTATTAGAAACAAATCAGCTTGTCATAAGAACAGGTGTCTCATTGGAGTTGGAATGAGCCCTCACCCAGAGATCTAGCATTACCATCGCCATCCTGGTGCTGACCTAGGGTAAAACATCACATAGGCACTGACCCTTGTACACACTACAGGGTTCTCACTTGGCCATGAAGTCATGCAGAAAAGGATGACAGACATGCTGAGCTCTTCTTCATTGGGCCTTTCCCCAAAGGTCCTTTTGTTGAAGTGCAGGTTCACAACCACAACCTATAAGATGCTGTAAGATCTGTTCCCTGCCCATCTCACTGCCTTCACCTTCCTCTTCTCCCTCCCTCTGCCACAGCCATGTTGCCTCCCATCAATGCTCACCTTATCTTAAATGGAGAAGGGGATGCTTGGCCTAGTTATTTGCACAACCTGCAATGGTCTCCTTATTAGTTACTTTTCTGCTGCTGTGACAAAAACACCATGACAAAAAGCAATTTGTAAAAAGAAGAGTTTGGCCAGGTGGTGGTGGTGCACGCCTTTAATCCCAGCACTTGGGCGGCAGAGGCAGGCGGATCTCTGTGAGTTCGAGGCCAACCTGGGCTACCAAGTGAGTTCCAGGAAAGGCGCAAAGCTACACAGAGAAACCCTGTCTCGAAAAAAACCAAAA
>CABHPP010116460.1:36942-50765 GCA_902168425.1 Peromyscus attwateri | reverse complement strand
GAGACAGGGTTTCTCTGTGTAGCTTTGCGCCTTTCCTGGAGCTCACTTGGTAGCCCAGGCTGGCCTCGAACTCACAGAGTTTCGCCTGGCTCTGCCTCCTGAGTGCTGGGATTAAAGGCATGCGCCACCAACGCCCGGCTCTAATAAATCTCTTAAGTGAGGTTTGAGGTAAGGACTTTCTTTTGCCAGAGCAGAGCAAAGATGTACATTTTTTTTTGTGCAAGTAGAGCAGAGCTGCTACATATCTGTGAGGAAACTCTCTTAGCAGAGCAGAACTGTATTGGCTCTCACCAGAGTGGAGAGAAGCAGGAGCAGAGCAGAACTATAACACTTTGGCTGGGGAAACTTTTCCTTGCTGGAGCAAAGTGTGACCACTCTGAGGATGCTGAGCAGAGCTATAATATTTCTCTGGAATAGAGCTGTGACAACCATGCTGGGGAAATCTTCCCCTGCTGGAGCAGTATAACTTTCCCAGAGGAAGGACTGTGACGCTTTACTGGATAAAAGTTTTCCCACCAGAATAGAGCTGTAACACTTACAAGTAATCCTTGGCTTCCAACTTTCAGGATACCTTTCCCTTCAGAGTTGTAACACTTACAGATCAGCTAGTCCTGAAAACAAGGTGTGCTTAAGAAGCTACCCATGCCACTTAAATGAAACCTCTGTTTACTGATTTACTGGTTAGCTAGGACTGAAACACTAGCTATGATTATTAGGTGATAGCAAAACACAGTATAGTATAAGAGTCTCTCATGTGGGGCTGGCAGGTGGCATGGGTTCATGGAGAGAAGTTACAATTTGCCAGGAGAGGCTATTGATAAAGGTACAACCTCAGTGGCAGTACAAAATCCATGATGAAAGGGTCATGTAGTAAAGCTGAGGCTTGGCATTTTGGCATGGTTAGTGTGCATGAAGAGGTAAGTTGAGGCCACTGATGCAATCTCAGTTGCAGTTGAAACCCCAGGACTTAAGGGTTCATGGAGAGATACTTGGGCTTTAATTACAAGAGGCCAGGAGGAACCACTCGAGAAGGTAAAGCCTCAGTTGAAGTGGAAATCTCCACCATATTTGGGATGCCAGGACATGGAATGTCCACCAAGGACAACAGCAGATATGGAATGCAGCCAGAATCAGCCTAAGGGACAAGTTGCTCATACTGCGGATGGCAAAGCTAGGACAATGGAGATATCCAAATCCTTTGGCACATAGGAGGTCATGGTTGAGTCCCAGACATCAGAAAACAGACACTGAGCTACCTGAAGATAGGATTTGGTTTGCTTTGATCTCCTTTTTACTATTTCCTAGTTCTTCCTTAATAGAATGATAAGTATACAAGTTTTGGGTTTTTTAAATTTTATAATTAATTTAATTTTACATATCAGTCACAGATTTCCCTGCCCTCCATCCTCCCGCCCCCTCTGTCCTCCACCGCCCATTCCCACCTCCTCCAGGGCAAGGACTCCCCTGGAGATTCAGCTCAGCCTGGTAGATTCAGTCCAGGCAGGTCCAGTCCCCTCCTCCCTTCACCCAGGCTGATCAAAGTGTCCCAGCATAGGCCCCAGGCTCCAAACAGCCAGCTCATGCACTAAGGACAGGTCCTGGTCCCAATGCCTGGGGGTCTCCCAAACAGTTCAAGCTAATCAACTGTCTCACTTATGACCTACTCTGGTGATCAGATGGCCGAACACCCTAACTGTTGTGATAGAACTCTCATCCAATGACTGATGGAAGCAGATGCAGAGATCCACGGCCAGCTCCAGGAGTCCAATCAGCGAGAGAGAGGAGGGATTGTATGAACGAGAGATGTTGAAACCATGATTGGAAAAAGCACAGGGACAAATAGCCAAACTAGTGGAAACACATGAACTATGAACTAATAGCTGAAGTTTTGGATTTTTTAATCTTATTTTATTTTACAGGCTCTCCACTGTTAAGACACTTTAGGTTTTGAAGAGAATTTGGAATTTTGAAGTGCTGAAATTCATAAAGAATATGGGAATGTTGATGTTATGCTATGTTTATGCTATTATATTAGTATGAAATCTTTGAGACATATAAGAAAGAAAATAGTATGTTTTACTAGTGATACATTTGTGTGTAATGTTAAAATGAGATCACTGTGCTGGTTGTTTTCTATCAACTTCAGACAAACTAAAGTTATCTAAGAAGAGAAAACCTTAAGTAAGGAATAGCCTCCATCAGAGGGGCCTGAAGTACAAGTCTGTGAGAGCAATTGCCATGGGAGAGGCCAGTCCACTGTGGGTGATGCTACTCCTTGGCAGGGTATCTTGGGTGGTATAAGAAAGGGATCTGGGCAAGAAAGAGGAAGCAATACAGTAAACTGCATTCCTCCATTGACTCTGCTTCAGTTCCCAACTTGAGCTTCTCCCCTGCCTTCCTTCAATTATCTACTGTGACCCTATCTCAAGTTGTTTTGGTTACTGTTTTATCGTAGCTACATGGAATCAAACTAGAACACTCTGTTATTGAGTTACTGACATTCTACATGAAGTTGTGATAGCAGTTTGAAAGTGACATTTTATGTCAGTTTCTGATATACGAGAAAATTGAATTGACAGTTTGTGAATTTCATTTGTGTGAGTCAAATTAATTTTATACAATCTGCCTAGAGTTGCATGAGAAAAAAGATACTGGGACAAACAAAATGATGTAATTTTACATTTTAATTTAATTTTACTTTTTCAGAGTGTATAATTATCATAAAAGTAGACAACAACAGATCTTGGAATTTTTTAAGCTCTGTCTTGTGCTACTAAAATGGTGTTTTGTGTCAAATTATTTCAAAAAACCTGGGCACAAACATCAAGAAACCATAAGGCAGTTGAGAAATAGACAAATTTATTAATATCAGAAATCCTCTAAAGTGGAACAAGTTACCTCCAAACTCACGTATAGACTACATATAACACGAATTTAACATTTGATTAACCACTTTACTGTTTCCAAATGTCTTTGCATAGTGGCTACTGAATAATCAACTTTTTTCTCTTCAAATCTGTCTCAATATTGTATTACATGGAACTGTTTAATGAATAGGGAATGTTTCAAATTTCCCCCAAAATACCTTAGTGTACATCATTTTTTTAAAGAAATAAACTTCCATTGCATATTACAGAATCATGAGAATTTTTTTTTTTTTGGTTTTTTCAAGACAGGGTTTCTCTATGTAGCTTTGTACTTTTCCTGGAACTCGCTTTGAAGACCAGGCTAGCCTCGAACTCACAGAGATCCGCCCGCCTCTGCCTCCCGAGTGCTGGGATTAAAGGCATGCGCCACCACCATCCAGCCAAGAATTTCAAAGTCTTTCAAAAATGAAAAAGTGATTTCTGTGTTTTGAATCTAAAAAAGGTTTAAAACCATATTCAGGATGTTCATAAATTATTATTGGTTTATCCTTAAAATTTACAAAGTATATTAAAATAGTTCATTCAGATTTTTGCTGTAGCTATTGTTAAGAAGCATAGATTGAATATCAAAATTTCCAATTGTAAACTATAATGAATAGTGTTGCAAGAAGCATAGGAGAGGAGATGTCTTTTCATCATATTTTTAGAAATAAGTTCTGAGTCACAAAGAAAGAGAAACCACTCCAGTTGAAGTGTCTTCACAAGGCAAAATATTCCTCTTGATCAAGAGGTTGCATTACTCACCAAAGTTGGAAGAACAAGCATAGAAAGAAAGGAATAGCACTGGGTTTTTATTCTGATGCAGGTGGTGACTGTGTTTTTTCCCCATTGGATGTGTTTCTACATCACAGTATTTTGCAATTCACCAGTTTTAAAAGAATTCAGTCACAATAAATGAAATTCATTCAACAATGTAGTATGGCTTTCATGTAAACAATAGTTTAGCTGGGTGTAGGTGAAATTAAAATGTTTGCATAAATGTCTTACAAAATGAGGACAATAAAATACTTGATTTTCTGAAATAAGTACAATTTTATAGTATATGATAGAAAACACTCATATTGAATGCTTCTTACAATATTGACTTTGTTTCATTTGAATATGTACCAAGGTCAGTGATTGACACATTAAATATAGTTCCATTTTTAGTTGCTTAGGATCCTCCAAACTGTTGTCGATATGGTTGTACTGATGTACATTCCCACCACCTTTGTGTTAGAATTTTGTGATGGCTACTCTTGATTGTCAGCTTGATAAAACATCTAGAGTCAACTAAAACTAGGCTGCTTGGCTCCCTGTAAGGGATTTTCTTATCAGGGTTTTTAAAGAAGGAAGATCTACCCTAAATTTGGGCTTTTTGCCTGTTTTCCCTTGCTCTCACTGGCAAGTTCATTCACCCTAATGCTGCAAGCTGGTATTCAAAATAAGTTCTTCATTATTCCAACATAAACTGAAGATCAGCAGCTTTCTAGAAATCCTCCAGGACTCTACCATCAGATTGGGACTACGCAGAGATGTCCACCCTCATAGACAGATCAACTACCAGATTTTCAGCCTTTCTCTTGAAATACAATCATTGTTAGACAACCTGTATCATATTATATAAGCCTGTCAAAAAATACTCTTAAAAATATATTCTATCTGTTTTGTTCCTTTAGAAAACCTTGATTAATACAGATTTTTTTCTACACATCCTTGCTAGCATTCATTATCTTTTGGTATCTCAAGTCCAGCAATATTTTATTGTTTTTTTATGTTTTATTACTTGATGATTAGTAATACTTAAAACAATTTTATGCAAGTGTAAGCTATTTTTACATTCTTTTTAAAGCAGTATTCAAACGTATGAAAATTTAAAATACTTAAATAGAGGCTATTGCATAATTTAGGCCTATTAGGATACCATTAGGAAAGAAAGGCTCTGGGCAGGTGAAATTGTGGGTAAAGGTGGTTACTGCTAATCTTGATGACCAGGTATTGATCCCTGAACCAATATGGTAGAAAGAGAGAACTGTCTTTTGCAAATTTCTCTCTGACAACCTCACACTTATCTATAATACATATATGTATGCATGTGCAAAAAAATAAATAAGTAAATAAATACATAGATAGATAGATAGATAGATAGATAGATAGATAGATAGATAGATAGACAGATATAAAAATATTAAAGAACGAAATCATTCCAGTCACAACAAGATAAATAGAACTGGAAAAATCATGCTGATTAGAAAGTTAGACAGAGAAGCTTAAGTACTGGATAATCTGACTCATATGTGGAATAGGAAAACATCAGCATTAAAGAAAGTTAAGTACAGAATACTGGTTAGCTAGAAGCTCTAGAGAGCAAAGGACAGGCAGATCATGAAATGCTAATCAAGAGATATTAAGCTTAAATTTTATAGCAATAAAAAATCCTGATGCACTATTGTAGTTTGCTGATTATAAATAATGATAATGTACTATGTATCCTTAACAGGTATAAGAAACATTTTAATGTTCTCACCATAAAAATGATACATGTTTGTGGAAAATAGATATATTTGAGTACTTTTAAGTATTAATAAATGTATACATATATAAATTATCACATGGTAATCCATTTTCTGTGTACCAGTTCAGATAAATTCATACAAAATAAAAGACTTGTCCCTCCCTCTCCCATGTTCCACAACAAAAGCAATTTAGTCAAGATATATGAAAAGCCATCTATGAGGTTTGGAAATGCTAGAATAACATATCTTCATGGATACAACTGCTTATCTTATTACAATACTTGGGAAATGATAGCAGGTAATATCCCTGAAAATTTTATTTTGCAGTACTTACTATATCATTGCAAAGAATCCTGCATATGAAAATAATGTATAGAAAAAAGTAAAAAGAAGAAAATAAATGGTGACTCTGGAAATTGTTATTCAATTAAAGCCCCAAATTCATATTTTCCAAATACTTTTCTAGATATTTTACTTCTGCTTTACTGAAAATAGTCTTTCATACACATTTAATCTCCATCGTGAAAATAAAAACAAAAAATGTTACCACTTTAAGGCCTTTCAAATTATGCTTTCATAGAGAAGGTCCTAGTGCACTGTGTAGTGCTTCTCTTCCATTTTCCAATTGTACCATTCCTTAATAAGTGGAATCACATTTTGGATTCATTCATAGTGACTCAACAACAAAAATCTTTGTACAATTTGGAGGTATAACCAGAGTTCTAATTAGACATTGATACACAGAGTGAGATAAAAGATTAAGAAATGGGCTCAGAGAGATGATTCAGCAGTTATGAGCAGTAGTAGCTCTATCTGAGAACTTAGGTTTTATTCCCAGCACCCACATGGTGACTCACAGCCTTTTGTAACTCCAGTTCCAGGAGACATAATACCCTCTTCTGGCCTCTTCAGACACGGTATGCACATGGTGTACAGACATACATGCAGACAGAGCACCCATACACCTAAAAATATATAAATAGGTAGATAGATAGATGATAAATAGATACATAGATAGATAGATACATAGATAGATACATAGATAGATAGATAGATACATAGATAGATACATAGATAAATGTTAAATATTACCTGGGCAGTGGTGGTGCACACACCTTTAATCCCAGGACTCAGGAAGCAGAGCAAGGTGGATGTGAGTTTGAGGCCAGCCTAGTCTACACAGCAAGATCCAGGAAAGGCACCAAAACTACACTGAGAATCCCTGTCTTGAAAAAACAAAAAAAAAAGTTAAATTTTAGAACCAGAGACGCATAAATCTTTTTGGATTGAGCCCCTTAATGGAAAGTTTACATCAGTTGAGATGGGGATTTGTGTAGTTGAACAATACTTCTGGACAAAAGTAAGAAAATAAATTTTGGAGATCTTAAATTTAGCATCTTTTTATCCTTTTTTTTATCTAGTGGGCATATCATGTGGGAGATTTGAGTTGGATAAATGTAATTTTGGCAACAAATATATATTAGTGTGATTTGTAAATGTTTATTTTCAATTTGATGGGATCTAGAATAATTTGAGTATCAGGCATGTTTCTAGGCACACCTGTGAAGGATTAGTTAGATTAGGTTAGTTCATGGAGGTGAGTGTAAGAGATTATCTTGATTAGATTGATTGAGACAGGAAGACCTACTTTAATATTTTTGGCATCATTCTCAGGACCTGTGTCTTAATTTTCTACCTATTGTTGTGATAAAACAGCATGAAATTAAGGTTCCTCTTCCCAGATAACTCTATTTTGTGTCAAGTTGACCAAAACAAAACAAAAAAACAAACAAGCAAACAACTGAAAACATCCAACAACTAGCAAGTACAACTGCTGTCTTAGAACAAATGCAAATGAGAAGCTATCTGAACACGGAAACCCAGTCTTTTTCCTACTACAGATGCAACTCTGCTACTAGAACCATGACATAGCTGCCAGAGTGGACTGTACCCTTTAACTAAGAACCAAAATAAGTCCTTCTTTTTAAGTTGCTTTTATCAGGATATTTTTTCACAGCAACAGAAAAAGTAACTAAGAAAAGTGCCAGCACAACAAACCTTATTTCAAAATATAGGACAGAATGAAACAAAAACAGTAATCATGACAAGGATGAGTGTTAAACGATGGGATTGACTGGGGAGATGACTCAGTTCATAAAGCACTTGCTGCCAAACCAGCAGGACATGAATTTGATTCCTAGAAACCATTTCAAAAAGTCTTGTGTGGTAGCAAACCCTTGTAATCATACCACTGGGTGATGAGGAGTTGAGGATCCCTTGAGTTTGATAGTCATCTAACCCAAGCCTCAAATTTCAAGGTGCTCGACTCTTGAACAATGACACCTGAAGTTTTCTTCTGATATTCATGCACATGTAAAAATACTTGTATCCTTGTACCTGACACAATACACATGTAAGAGCATAGTAACACAAAACATACTTCACTTGCATTCATGCCCCAATGCATGGATGTGCACACACATATACTCATACATAATAAAACTGGGACAAAGGTAGGGAGATTTAAAGGATTGATGGCACTGTTGAAGAATGAGGGAATACTATCTTGTACTAAGAAAAGGAGGTTATGCATGGTTCAAACATTATAGTGAGTGAAATAAATGGATACATAATTTGATAGATAAATAGGTCAAGGTGGAGTCTGTGGAAGCTATCTTTTGTTTCTGTATTCTCAGTAAATTATGAAACCAGCTTATCATCTGACAGTGTTTGAAAGAGAATAAATTGACACTTTTGGCAGTATCATAAGATAATATGAGAGCTAACTGATTAGGAAATAATGCACAGATTGTTGCCTGGGAGCATTAAGAGTCCATTTGAGACTTATGCTTACCTATGTATGGATGTGTTTCTCATTAACATCAGTTAAAATAGCTAGAGCAGGAATAAAATCATAGATTTATTCAGTGAGTATAAAATAGGTAAGAATGGTACGTTAATTGAATGACAGATATAATTTTAAATGCTGGCTGTAAGAAACTAAAGAAAAGCAGAAGAACCATAAAGGAGAGATGAAGAAAATGAAATGATGAAGATCAGTAAATCAGGTTTCTCCTTGCTGCAAATAACTACCTGAAAAAAAGAAACTTAAAGAAGGATGGATTTTTGGGAGGCTTACAGTTTGAGGATACAGTCCTGCAAGTCTGGAAAGGTGCACTGATGAGATAGTTCTAGATATACAAGTGAAGTAGCTGACCACAGCGAATCTGCAGCCAGAAAGCAGGAAGAAATGATTGCTTTACCTTCTGCCTTCTCCTTTCAGTCAGCCCAGGATCCCTGTCCAGGTAATGGTGCAGCTCATATCAGGGTGAGGCTTTTCTCCATAGTTTAACATCGCTGGAAAAAACACTTGAGAGATGCTCAGAAGTTTATTTCCTAGTTGATTCTAAATCCAGTTAAACTGACAAGATTAACCATCAGAAGCAGTAAATGAAAGGATACAGTGTCATTTGAAAAATGCTGAAATTGAGCTATTTGAGAAGATTGCTGCAAAACTAAACACACACACACACACACACACACGAGCCCAAAACTATACTATCACTTTAACTTTTATATTTGTTGAGTGTTAGTAGTTTTAAGGTTGTAAAGTGATGTTGAACTTCTGTGAACTGTATTTCTACCTAAATTAAGCACATATCATTAGATGCAAATTCCCCACCCCATATTTTCAATTTATTATTGTCTTGCTTTACACCATTTTAGTGTAAATATTTGAAGGAACAAAAATCATTTCGTTGTTGAGTTAGTAGGTCTTAGAGGAAACTCTAAACTTGTCAGCAATTCACTTCTATATATCGTTAAAAATGAGTTGAACACCCTCTCAATGGACTTTCAATAAAAAATAAGCCCAACACAAAGAAAACAAAAATATCAAAAAGGACCAAATATATCATTTAAGGCTCCCTAAATATGTTTGGGCTTCTTTAAGTTCAGGAAACTTGAGTTTCTACCATGTTGCCAAAGACAAATTTAATATTGTAAATAAAATCATACACAATGCTATTTCCTTCCAGTAGAAGAGATGAAATGGTGAGAATGAGGTACACATTTATGTTTTCCAACATTTTACTGTTCTTATTCACATACACTCCTACTTCAGAATGGAAAGGATATTTGATTTATTTTTTCTTCTTTGAACATGAGAATTCATTAATCATAAATCAAACTGTAAGTCAAAATAATAAGAATTTTAAAAGACAATGATCATTGTATTATTGTTGATTTTACTATGATAAATATAAGTTTTAGTTCCTTTGATATTCATCTAGAAGATGAATACTTCAAATAAGATTTCTAATTTCAATTTAAAATTGGAGAGTTGTTTCTAGTTTTTTTTTATTCAATAAATATATTACCACAGAATTTGGTTAAATCTATTACTTAGTACAGCTATAACAAAGTAATACAACTATCTTTTAGATATAGAATTTTCTAATACATAGTTTATAACTCTGTTAGTGGGTCTAAGGTTGGAAGGTAATTATACTAACATTTTGTAAAGTGTTCTTACTATAATCATATTGCTTTGCTTTTGTAGGACCTAATATATTAATATTTCTATTTGAAATGTGTCTTGAACTTGTATACTTCACTGTAAACAAACTAAATATATTTTAACTAGATTGAATTCAATTTCATTATTTTGAAACAAAAAGCTTCAAGTATAATATATTACATTTCATGGACTTATATATGTCTGACATCTTATGTTGTCTAAAGTCTATGTCATGGCAAAGTCTGCTTTATGCTTAACTATACATGTATATATGTGTGTGTATGTATTATATCTGCTGTATATTGCCTTTATTATGCTTTGTATGTTCCCTGTATGCCTGATCTCACCAGGACTTTTATCTTGAAGGGGTATTGGATTTTGTCAAAGGCTTTTTCAGCATCTAATGAGATGATCATATGCTTTTCTTCTTTCAGTTTGTTTGTATGGTGGATTACACTGACAGTTTTTTATATGTTGAACCCTCCCTGACTGCATCTTTGGGATGTAGCCCACTTGATTACAGTGGATGATCTATTTGATGCGTTCTTGGATTTGGTTTGCAAGTATTTTATTGAGTAGTTTTACATCAATATTCATGAGAAAAATTGGTCTGTAATTCTCTTTTCTTTGTTGAATCTTTGTGTGCTTTGGTTATCAGGGTAACTGTGGCCTCATAAAATGAATTTGGCAATGTTCCTTCTGTTACTGTATTAGCTCTTCTTTGAAAGTTTGGAAAAATTATGGACTAAAACCATCTGGCCCTGGGCTTTTATTAGTTGGGAGACATTTAATGACTGATTCTATATAAGGCATACATATTTTGTACTAATCTAATAAATTTACAAGCATTCCACAGACCAATAAGAATACCTGACAAATAAAAATATGATAAATAAATACTATTTTACAATTGATAAAAACTACCATGACATAATGTGATTTTAATGAAGACTCCAGACAATTTATTTTACTATGAGATTTCCAACTTTTATTACTATGCTCTGTTTTGCTAAAGTATGAGATTTCACCATGACTATGTTATAAATTCTATAAATGTATATTATACTTTCTTGCAGAGTTGAATATACAGTATATTACCAGATGTCAAACAAGCAAATTTCTATCTCAGCAATAAAACGTTTTTCTTTTATGAATACCTTAAATAGAAAAGATACTTGTATCTGAACAAGCTTTGGGTAGATCTTTTTGCTTCATTCAGTGGATCATATGATTTTATGTAAATCTATTTCTTATTAGTATTACCTCAGGTCAGAATAGTGTCTGGAACATAGTGAGTACCTTGAAAGTGTTTTTTACTACCTGTGTTACCATGATTATTATTAATTTTATTGCCAATATTAATATTCTATTACTTTTGTAAATTTAAGAAACTTGTGACTCAAGTTGATTGATTTTCAGTAGTATTCTCTGTAAACAAATGACCAAACAAAGGAAAATTCCAAATTTCAAGAAATTATTCATTCTCTGATTTCCTAGATGGTAAATGGGGACAGAAAATAGTGCTAAATTATAAATTCATTTTGTAGACTATTTCGGTCACTTTTGTTTTTACCAGTTTGTTCTAACAGGGGCTCTAGAAACAAACATTTAGCTGTTATCGTGAACCTAGAATACCTGATACATGCATATGTTTGTCACATATACATGACACATTCATTATCTTCTGTATCTACTCTTCACAGATGAGGACATTTTATAGATTGTAAATACAAGTCTCATATTATACATAATTTCAATTTTCCTCACATTTTTTGCTATTGAATTTCACTATTGTGACACATTTATATCTTAAAAGGTTTTAATTTTGATTAGCTTGAAGTTACCTATTTATTTTTCTTTCTTTTTTCATGTTCCTATGACTGCTTTTCTAAGAAATCTTTTACATAAATTAAATCATAAAGACAAACTTTGGTCCTTTGTCTTAGAAGTTATACAATATTGGCATTTACACTTATCTATATAATCATTCTTAGTGCACAATTAGGTATATATATATATATATATATGGCTGGAGAGATGGCTCAGCCGTTAAAGGCTAGGCTCACAAGCAAAAATATAGGTATATATATATATATATATATATATATATATATATATATATATATATTATATATATATAATTATTTTTGGCCTGTTATGTATAATTATCCCTTATGTGATAAAACAAACAAACAAACAAAAAACTTGATGACTTTTAGTAATAAAGTCTGGGATATATTATGAGATGGTATCTCAAAATAAATAAATAATAGTATATCTCAACATTGCATTACGGGCTGAGCAAACACAAGGCACTGGGTTAGACTCTTGAAACAAACAAACAAAAAAACTTCAGTAAAATAAATACAAAGAAAAAGAATTATATCAATGATCTGGCAAATATAAGAAACCTTCAAAGTAAGGTTTGCGATTCCAACTTCCATTCATTTCATTCGCACATGCATCTATATGATAGCATCAAATTATTTGCATGAGTTTAGCTTCATAATAGATTAGGAACCAAGAAAATCTGATGCTTTCACCTTTTCAGGATTAATCTTGATATTTTAGGTCCTTTGTATATAGATTTTGGTACTAATTGGTCAATTTCTCTCAAAATTCAACTATCTGGGATTTTTTTTAAAAAAGATTTATTTATTTATTACAGTGTTCTGTCTGCATGTATGCCTGCAGGCCAGAAGAGGGCAACAGATCTCATTATGGATGGTGGTGAGCTACTGTGTGGTTGCTGGGAATTGAATTCAGGATCTCTGGAAGAACAAGCAGTATTCTTAATCACTGAGTCATCTCTCCAGCCCCTATCTGGGATTTTGATAGGTTTTGAATGAAATCCCCTAGATCCACTAGGGGATTTGACTGTATTTAATTTTGTCTTCATATGTTTTAGTTTGGTCTTTGTTAATTTAAATATTCAAAAATTTTTGGTGATGATTAGTAGACTTAAATGTACAAGTCTTGAATTTCTAGAGTGAAACTTCTTCCTTCACACATTTTGCTTTTTGCTACTTTTAGAAAGAGCAGCGTTTACTTAATTTTAATTGTTGGATTGTTCTCTGTTGTATATATAAGTGAACTGAATTTTTATAGCCTAACATTCTGCTTTGCAACATTACTAGAACTGTTGACTAGTTCTCCTGGTATGTTAGTGCATTTCTTTATTGGTGCTTCCTAAATTAATAGTTCAATTTCTTCTTATAAGCTCACTAAAATTGCCTATTTCTTCCCAAGTTCATTTCAGTTTCCTGCTGTTTCTTTCCATGGATTTGGCCGTTACCTTTATGCAATCTAATCTGTTGAGACAATGGTGTTTATTTCATATCATGACTGTCATTTTGATATCTGTAATATCAGTATTGATTTTAGTGATATCTGTAATATCAGTATTGATTTTAGTGAGTTATCCTGCTGACGATGCATGCACTTCTCCTGTTACTGAAGCTGAAGGTTTGCCACCTTTTCCTTGGATTATATTTTTGATGAGTAAGTTTTAAGCTTTATTTATTATGTCTATATTTTTACTTTCATTAATTATGTGCACTTAAATTTTAAGTCTTTCATCTCCTTCAAAAGTTTAGTTTGTTCCTTTTCTTCTATTAAATCACAATGAAAAATTAAGCTGTTTGATTTGAAGTTTTCAATAATTACTGTAGGTGATAGGAGCTATTTCAATGAGATTATTGGAGTTTCATTCATTTATACATAGTTTGATTTATGTCATTCTTTTTGCTGAGAAGTCTAATTTTAAAGAAATTCACTTTGTCAATATTTTTTCCAGTTTCTTAATGTAGAGGCTTAAGATTTTATGACATATTTATCTCTCTCTCTCTCTCTCTCTCTCTCTCTCTCTCTCTCTCTCTCTCT
>CABHPP010116460.1:20122-36932 GCA_902168425.1 Peromyscus attwateri | reverse complement strand
GTGTGTGTGTGTGTGTGTGTGTGTGTGTGTGTGTGTGTGTGTGTGTGATGGCACATAGGTGGAGGTTAGATGATAAAGGATGTGATAAGTTATGTTTACACATTTGAAATGCTAAATTTGACTATCTGATTCTATAATGAAGTTAATGTGATGATATGTATTATGCAAAATCAATGACATATTTATAATACTCACCTCACATAGGGGATGACAACAGACCAAAGTAAGGATGCCTCTGAAATCCACTTTTGTGATCCAATCAGTATTATTATGATTACTTACAAGAGTATGCCTAAGAATTTACTCAAAGAACAGAAATGACTCAAAGGCCGCTGTATCACCAAAGACCACCCTACTATGAGTGACAGCTCACAAAAGCTGGAAATCACAAAAGCACATTGCATAATCTGCAGGGCACTCAACATTTCAAATAGGGCAAAATTTCAAATAGGGCAATTCTTTTTAGCCTCTTCCAGGCCTCTCCAGTTGTTTTCTGTCTTTTAAGTTATCCCTGCCTGTGTTAGAGTCTCTTGTAATTAGAGGCATATGAATCAGTACTTTTTAAATGATGAGGCAATGCATGAATACCTGGAAATTCTGCATTATTTTTCCCGAAACTGACAGCTAGATATACTGCTGTTATAGCAGTATGTTTTTGGTACAACCACTGCCATAACCCACCATAAAATAACAAAGTGAACATATTTCTACTCTAAACCAACTTGCTTGGTTGATCTATGTCTAGACCCTTCAGAAGAGTAGAGAATAGCAGTACTCACTGGGTGGGAGTTAGAGAATGAGACACTGGGAAAGCAACAGTGACAATGAATCAGGTTATTCTGTTTGGGAGAGCAGGGAAATAAAATATATTTAGAATTACATTGCTGACTACCTGAGTTTGCTTCCACACTGTGACTCCAACAAGTTTGCTTGGACCTCCACAGATAAAGGCATGCTCCCCACACACACCAGCCAAATAAATAAATTGAATAAGGAGATTAAGGGGATACAAATGGGAAAGGAAGAAGTCAAGCTTTCCCTATTTGCAGATGACATGATAGTATACTTGAGTGACCCCAAAGATTCAACCAAGGAACTGATACAGCTTATAAACACCTTCAGCAACATAGCAGGATACAAGATCAACTCAAAAAAATCAGTAGCCCTCCTATATACAACTGACAAACAGGCTGAGAAGGAAGCCAAAGATACGTCACCCTTTACAATAGCCACAAATGACATAAAATACCTTGGGATAACATTAACCAAGCAAGTGAAGGACCTATATGACAAGAACTTCAAGTCCCTGAAAAAAGAAATTGAAGAAGATGTCAGAAAATGGAAAGATCTCCCGTGCTCATGGATAGGCAGGACTAACATAGTAAAAATGGCAATTTTACCAAAAGCTATCTACAGATTCAACGCAATCCCCATCATAAATTGAAATTTTAAAGAAATAAAGCAAACCACAGACTCTCAGGTTAAATTATGATGAATTTTAACATATGCACAACAGAGCTTTTCCTCTCAAGTACAGGATTATTTCTGAGGGTCCCACACTTCCACAGAATTGGCACTGATACTTCTTTCTTCACTGATTTAGCCTGATCTTTCATTTATATTATAGAAAATATATACATATGCCTAAGCTTTATTCAAAGTTTCATCAGAAGAATTTCATATATGTTTACTTAAATTCTATATTGTGATTAAATCTTCTTTTAGATGTATAGTTGACTTTTTTATGATTCAATTTTTCTATTTAAATGTCAGAGGAAGAAAATAAGTATTTTCTCTTCCCTCCATAATTCTTACTTTGGTCAAATTCCATTATTAAAATGCAGACTAATAACAAAACAATCTAGGCAATTTTATTATCATAGCTCATGTATTCATGCAAGGTGACTCAGAAAAGTTTGTACAGTATATGTCAAAAAAGTTGTCTTTAAAGATAAGAAAAATCAAGAAACTTTTAGAAAGATAAAACAAAAAATTCTCTTATATTTCTGACTTCAGTATATACACTTTTGAAAAAAAAGTGTATAAAGGCTCAGTTAAGACTGCATAGTCATGAAAAATATCATAAAAAGAAAATAATGTCTGTTACGCAATTTTGAGTGAATACCTTTTCTTTTTTATATAGTTTTATTTTATAATTAATTTAATTTTACATATCAGCCACAGATTGCCTTTTCTAATGATGAAGAGACTGATCTAGTCATTCATTTCTTCCTGATGAAGAATGGAAGAAACTTTTACAAATAAAGTTTTATTTATAGTTCTAATATATCTCAAAAAGAGTGATTTCTTTTGCCAATATTTTCTTAAAACAATGCTTCAAAATGATCCTTATGCCAAGATGCTGTTTTAGGTGGTTAGTTTGGATTCCTAATTCATACTTTGAGATGATGGGCCTTACACCTCATCAATATTTTATTTTATTGTCAATTTTTTAGTAGATGACTCCTTGTGTACTATTATTGATCTGAGGACATGATTATAAAAAGCAAATAATTTCTGTTATTTCAATCATGTTTAGCTTCCAATTGCTATTTGGTTTTTGTACTGTCTCTTACTCTAAGGGCCACTTTAAATATCTGATAAATGCATGCATTGAATTTTAATGTTTATGACAGTGATGCAAGTCAGATAGCATAGGTTTATTCAGGAAAGAAGCTGACACAAAATTACCCTTCAGAACAAGCTTTATTAAGATAGAAAGCCTTGCAACCATGCTCAGGAAAGGCTTGAAATGAGAAATCAATTAGGAGAGATAGAGTATCATACCAGAGAGAGCATGATGGGATCCTAAAGTGACAGACAGACAGGGCCATCCTTTTAATAGTCTGGATATGAACTTTATTAGGAGACAAAACTTAAGTTAGGAGAGAAGGAGAGTTAGCTACCATGGAGTCCTAAAACAAAAGCCTTATGATGCTCTGAACAAAACTAGATTTTTGTTTTGTTTTGTTTTATTTAGATTTCCAGGGAGTGGAAGGAAATCCCACAGTATTCAATATAATCTGGCCTTACTTACATGACTCCTAGCATAGCAGAGGCAAGTAATGGATAGGACCACAAATTTTATCTTGCTGATACAAGTGGGAGAAGCTGGGCTTTCCTTTCCCTATTGAGACTTGTGTCCTCCAACCTTCACACCAGTGGCTTGTTAGCTGCAGGAGCTCATGATGGGCCTTCTTTCTGGAGACTAGAGGGTCTATGATCTAAAAATCACAACCTGTGATTTTAGTTTTTTTGGTTGGTATGATTGAAACAATTTGCCTGTAGTTTCTTAAATATTGTTTTTATATTTTATGTATTGTCAAAACTAAAATAAGACAAAGAGAGTATTGTAGACAAATTTCTAAACAGTCTTATTAAATAAGAAACACAGAGCCAAACACAGGGTTGCAAGCCGTAGAGAGCCAACTAACCTTAGCTCACCACGTCACTGCAGCTTCCCAAGAGACCCTCTTCCTGTCTAACCGGCATCTTTATTGCCATGTTGCTCTGCCTTCTCATTGGCTCTTAACCCAGCCACCTCACTTCCTCTTCACTGCCTGTCTATACAGACCTCCAGGTCTCTATGTTTGGTACTGGGATTAAAGGCATGTGTCACCACACTTGGCTGTGTCCTTGAATATACAGAGACTCTGTCTGCCTTGTGATCAGATTAAGGGTGTGTGTCACCACCACCTGACTTCTGTTTATGTCTGGCTATGACCTCTGATCTTCAGGCAAACTTTATTTATTAACATACAAATAAAATATCACATTTCAGCACAAATAAAATATCACCACAGAGAATTTTAGAGTTCTTTGTTTCTCATTGAAAAAAAACTAGTTGAGAATTTCATACCATTTGTTTTAACACCATTCCTCCAACTCCCTCCAGATCCATCACCCTTTCACTATCTATGCAATTTTGTGTCCTCTTAAAAAAATCAAGTAGAATTTTTGCTGCCTTAAAGAAAACTGACTCTTCTTCTCCCAGAAGCTACTAATTGCCAATAGGTCCTTAACTAAGAGTGTGACTTTGTGCCCTCCTTTCCCACCATACTGGAATGTGACCTTGAATGAGATTGTACAGACCTTGTACATACTCTCACAACTGCTATGAGTCCATGCATGGAGCTATCCTGCTGTGCCCTGAGAACACTGGCTTAGATTTTTTTTTTTTCTGTCAACTTTACACAAGCGAAAGTCATCTTGGAAGACGTAACTTTAATTTAGAAGATGTCCCCATCAGATTGACATATAACCATGTTTTGGGAGGTATTTTCTTGATTAAGGATTAATGTGGGAGGGCCCAGCCAGTAAGTGTGGCGTTCCTCCTGGGCAGGTGGTCCTGGGCAGTATAACAAAGCAAGTTGAACAGGCCAAGAAAACAGTGAACAGCATTCCCCTACGGTCTCTCCTTCGGTTCCTGCTTCCAAGTTCCTGCTTTGCTTGAGTTCCTGATTTGGTTCTCCTCAATAATGGTGTGTGATCAGGACATGTACTCTAAATAAACCCTTTACTCCTAAGTTGATTTTGGCAATGGTCTTTATCACAGCAGTAGAAAGCAAAGTAAAACATACTGTATTTGTTCCATCATACTCATTTAAAAGCCTAACTGGAGGCTATGTGACATAGCCGTCCCATTGTGGGTTGAGTATTCTAACTTTTTTTATTCTCTACATTTTAGCAAGTTGTGTGTCTCTCTATTAATGGTCATCTACTGCAGGAAGCTTTTCTCATTAGGTTTAGGGATGTACTACCCCTTCTTCAGGTAGCTACTCACAGAGTTCCTCTCCTGTCTGTTTTCCTATTCTGTAACCAATCCAAATAGTATAAAATTCTTCCCCCCATTTTCTCCTGGCAGACACCATACCATGACTTAGTGATTGCCTAGGTGTTTTTTGTTTTTGGCTCTAGAATGCTAATAAAATCCTCGTTTCCTTCTGATCACATTTTTAAATTCTTTTGTCTATAAGACTAAGAATATACAAAAGAGATCATTTATCCTCAGTGACTTTCATTTCTCTTTATCTTTCTAAAAGTTATATTAAGGTAAAAATGAGGAACTAGTAAGCTTTATAGTTTTGCAAATAATGACCAAGTACCACAAATTTATTTAGTGACTACCATTCTCAAATTATATTTTATATTACAAAAAATTATGTGCTTATTTCTCTGTGACTTATCTAATCAATTCCATGATCAGATCAAGTACATATTAAGCATTTCCTATCAGTGTTCTTATTATTAGATACATGCTATTCTAAATATGTTCTATTTCTCATTAGTTACAGATATGTGCTAGAGATTTTTTTGGATAACTTGGAGTTTTGTTCCATTGATTACATTTCTTGCCTTCTGAGCTCAAAACAATCACATTTCCAAATATGTCATCAATACACACAATTTCTACAGTTTTAAATTCCCATATTATCCTATTTTTATTAATAACAGTTCTCTTTGCATAGACAGTTATTTTACTTTAACATGATAGAATAGTCTTTGATGGCTTCAATTTATTTTAGAATCAAAATATATTCCAGGCACATCTCATACTTTCCCTGTCCAAGACATAACATTTCTCTAATGATCCCTGGTTTCTTTAATAAAGCCACAAAATTTAAAAGACCATATTCTCAGCTAAGTGTGATAATAAACACCTTTATTATCAGCATTTGATAAGCTGAAACTACAGGATGGTGAATTTGAGAATAACAAGGTCTATACAGTAAAACCCTGTCTCAAGAAAATAAAATAAAACTAATTTAAACTCAAAATTTTGTGCTTGATGAAATAGGTGAAATTTCACATTGCATTGCCATTATGTCTAAGGCTTTCATTAGATGATATTAAGTACAGCAGAACATAAAAAAACATAAATTCATATTTTCCTTTAAAATTCAAATGTGAGTTTACCATATTCTATTTAGAAACTAGAGACTTTAATTAAATATGTATATTTATTTTATATGTATGTAGGTTTTGACTGCATGTATGTTTGTGTATCATGTACATGATTCAGAAAGCCAGAATAAGGCATCAGATCTCCTGGATTTAGAGATGGTGGTGCTGGGAAATGAATCTGGATCTGCTGCAAGAATAGTGACTGCTCTTAATGCACTGATTCATCTTGCTAGCTCAAAATACTAGAAACTTTAAGTTACATTTCTATTTCTACTTTTTGAAATATAATAAACAAATAAATACTTGCTTTATTTTATATTTGATATAATTTCTAGAAATAGTGCCATTAGATTTTATAGACTATGGATTAAATTAGAGATTTTTTTCTGATTTTTAAGAAGAGTATTTTCAATAAATATTTCAATTTTTTTTCAGAATTTGGAGAGTGAAACAGAGGTAGGAAAGCTGAGTTACTTTCAGAATTTCTATAAATTTTGGAAATAGTAATTTCATCTTAATTTAATTTAGAATCCTACAATCAACCAAACTCAAACTGTTAAGAACTAAAGAAATAACAAAAATTAGAGTAGAAATAACACAAAGACTAAAATATAAAAGAGAAATCTAAGGTCATTGAAAGCAATGTTTCTTTTCTTCAAATTATAAAATC
Organism: Peromyscus attwateri; assembly: GCA_902168425.1. Taxonomy (NCBI): domain Eukaryota; kingdom Metazoa; phylum Chordata; class Mammalia; order Rodentia; family Cricetidae; genus Peromyscus; species Peromyscus attwateri. Next base: position 30,358 of record CABHPP010116460.1, on the reverse strand, counting down.
CACAGAATTTTAGTTCCAGGAATCAAGACAAAAAAGAAGTAATACTTAAATCAATAAAATTATAATCTGAAAGTGTTATATTACAAAAATAGCCCAGAAATAAAAATAATTGTTATGGATTACTTTAATATGCCATTCTATCAAGTTAAAAAAAATCTAGGAGAAATGATAAAATTCTGCAAACTACTCTATTAAAATTGGACAAAAAAGAAAATCTTCCTTCAACTATTATCAACTGGAATTTAGCAGCAAAAAAAAATCATTCATTGTGACCAATTTGGCAGGCAGAAGATGGTTGGTGTGAGTATGCAGTGAGTATAACCAGGAATGAAAATTTGCTTGATGTAAAAAGTGATTAACTTATCACATCAATGAATGGAGGACAAAAACTTCATGACTATGGATGTCAAGATGATTCAGTGAGTAAAAAGAGACTTATTAGCTGGACACCATGAATTTAATGCCCACAACAAGCATGGTGGAAGAAACAAACCAACTGTCCCTTGTTTTCTTCTGACCTATCCACTTTTTCTGTGGCTTGTGCCACCCCCATACAATCAATAAATTTAAATGTAAGACTCTATTGAAAAACAAGAAGATTCATGATTGGACTTGGTTTGTTTCAGTGGTAGAGTACTTGCCTACATGCATAAGGCCCCAAGTTCTATTCCCAGCATCACACCCAGGGATGAAACAAGAGAATTTCCATGGCAAGGAAATACTCACAACAGTAAGATTTAGTTGGTAACCAAGGTTTTCAGACTTTGGAAAGTAGCTTTGCCCACTGAGCCTATAGACAGCTCTGATAATTGCTCTTTTACACCCAAAGGGCAATTATCAGAGAAGAAGTGAGTTTTAGTTCATCCCACATACTTGCCAAATTCCAGAAACAGAGTGCAGAGAAAAAAAGTGTCTGATTTCTATAGAAGGAAATAATTTCTTTTATTTCTTTTTCCTTTTTTAAATTTTATTTTATTTTACAATACCATTCAGTTCTACATATCAGCCACGGATTCCCTTGTTCTCCCCCCTCCCGCCACCCTCCCTTTCCCTCCAGACCACCCCCCATTCCCACCTCCTCCAGGGCAAAGCCTCCCCTGAGGACTGAGATCAACCTGGTAGACTCAGTCCAGGCTGGGCCATTCCCCTCCTCCCAGGCCCAGCCAAGTGACCCTGCATAAGCCCCAGATTTCAAACAGCCAACTCATGCAATGAGCACAGGACCCAGTCCAACTGCCTGGATGCCTCCCAAACAGATCAAGCCAATCAACTGTCTCACCCATTCAGAGGGCCTGATCCAGTTGGGGGCCCCTCAGCCATTGGTTCATAGTTCATGTGTATCCATTCATTTGGCTATTTGTCCCTGTGCTTTATCCAACCTTGGTCTCAACAATTCTCGCTCATATAGACCCTCCTCTTTCTCAATAATTGGACTCCCGGAGCTCCACCCGGGGCCTAGCCATGGATCTCTGCTTCCAGATCCCTCAGACATTGGTTGGGTTTCTAGCACGACAATTAGGGTGTTTGGCCACCCCATCAGCAGAGTGGGTCAGTTCAGGCTGTCTCTCGACCAATGCCAGCAGTCTATTGTGGGGGTATCATTGTGGATTTCTGTGGGCCTCTCTAGCACTTTGCTTCTTCCTCTACTCATGTGGTCTTCATTTATCATGGTCTCCTATTCCTTGTTCTCCCTCCCTGTTCTTGATCCAGCTGGGGTCTCCTGCTCCCCCAAGTTCTCTTTCCCTCGACCCTTGCCCTTCATTTCCCCCACTTATGTCCAGGCTGTTCATGAAGATCTCATCCATTTCTCTGTCATTGGGCAATCCCAGTGTCTTTCTTGGGGTCCTGTTTTCCAGGTGGCCTCCCTGGTGATGTAAGTAGCAGTCCAGTCATCCTTGCTCCACATCTAGTATCCTCCTATGAGTGAGTACATACCATGTTTGTCTTTCTGAGTCTGGGTTACCTCACTCAGGAGGATTTTTTCTAGATCCATCCATTTGCGTGCAAACCTCATGATGTCATTGTTTTTCTCTGCTGAGTAGTTCTCCATTGTATATATGTACCACATTTTATTTATCCATTCTTCAGTTGAAGGGCATCTAGGTTGTTTCCAGGTTCTGGCTATTACAAACAATGCTGATATGAACATAGCTGAGCAAGTGCCCTTGTGGTATGATTGAGAATTCCTTGGGTATATGCCCAAGAGTGGTATAGCTGGGTCTTGGGGGAGATTGATTCCCAATTTTCTAAGAAAGCGCCATATTGATTTCCAAAGTGGCTGTACATGCTTGCATTCCCACAGCAGTGGAGGAGAGTTCCCCTAGCTCCACATCCTCTCCAGCAAAAGCTGTCTTCATTGTTTTTGATCTTAGCCATTCTGACAGGTGTAAGGTGGTATCTCAGAGTTGTTTTGATTTGCTTTTCCCTGATAATTAGGGATGTTGAGCAATTCCTTAAATGTCTTTCAGCCATTTGAGTTTCCTCTGTTGAGAATTCTCTGTTTAGTTCTATGGCCCATTTCTTAACTGGACTGTTGGGAATTTTGATGTTTAATTTCTTGAGTTCCCTATATATTCTGGATATCAGTCCTCTGTCAGATGTGGGGTTGGTGAGATGGCTCAGCCGTTAAAGGCTAGGCTCGGGAGGCAGAGCCAGGCGGATCTCTGTGAGTTCAAGGCCAGCCTGGGCTACCAAGTGAGCTCCAGGAGAGGCGCAAAGCTACACAGAGAAACCCTGTCTCGAAAAAAAAAAAAAAGACAATTTATGTGATCATAATGAAATAAAAGTAAATTGAAGAAGAGAAAATTATAAACAAATGGAGACTGGACAATATGTTATGGAATAATAAATGTGTCATCAAGAAAGCTTTGAATGTAACCCACTATACTGCATGATTAATATGCTTGCATAGAATAATCTGCATAACAGCATCAAAATATACTTCCATTTTTAATAAATATAGAAGAGTGCAAGATTAAGTGCACAAAGTAAACCTTTTACATTTGCTAATTACTCTTATGAAGTAGCAATTTTACCTGGACAATTGGGACAAAGTGGAAAGACATACTACAAATAAATTCATTTCTAGAAATTTTCAAAAAGTGACATAAAATAAGTTTTCAGAAAATAATTCATATTGGAAATATTTTGTTTTCAATTTAAAAATTAATTTATTTTGGTTTGTATAGTGTGTGGAGAGTGGGCAGGTGGGTGAATATGGGCATACATGTAACATGCTGTACATGTAGAGATCAAAGCAAACTTTAGGTAGTCAATCTGTTTTTTCTACCATGGATTCTAGCAAATAAACTAAGATTGTCAGGCTTGGGTGTCAAGCACATTTACCTGTTGAGATATCACTGGGACTGAGATTTAATATTTTTCTTTTCTTTACCTCTTTCTCAAAACAAATTGAATACATTTCATTCTGTATTGTAACTTTAATTTTGTGTGGTCATAGTGTAGCTAGAGTTTTTCTGGTCCTGCCTGGCCCACATTCAGGACAAATCTCTCTAACCTGCCAGTCCCGTAGCAGCTCAGACCCAACCAAGTAAACACACAGAGACTTATATTGCTTACAGACTGTATGGCCGTGGCAGGCTTCTTGCTACCTATTCTTATATCTTATATTAATCCATTTCTATAAATCTATACCTTGCCACGTGGCTTGTGGCTTACTGACATCTTCACATACTACTTGTCATGGAGGCGGCTGGCAGTGTCTCTCTGCCTCAGCCTTCTACTTCCCAGAATTCTCTTCTCTGTTAGTCCTGCCTATACTTCCTGGCTGGCCACTGGCCAATCAGTGTTTTATTTATTGACCAATCAGAGCAATTTGACATACAGACCATCCCACAGCGGTCATAGGGATTGAACTCAAAGTCTTACAAGCAAGGCAGATGTTCTACCTATGAGCTATAGCTTCTTTTGGATTCAACAAGGAAGTGGAATTATAATATATAATTATGAAGAGACGGGGGAAATTTGAGTGGGGGGAATAAATTGGAAATGGGATGGGTGGGAGAGGTGATAGAGGGAGTAAAGGAAGGAAAAAGTAATACTGATGGATATTTGAGGATCCATATGGAAATATACTACTTCAAAGGCTTCCTAAAATATGTACATATAGGGAAGAAATATAAATGGACTCACTAAATAGCAACTGAGACAATGCATAAACTAGGTATAGTTTCCTACCAAGTGAAACCTATAGTATCAGGAATGGGTTATATCTAGTTGAGTCATTGACCAAAGGTGTCCCATGGAAACTCTCTAACATCTCAGGCTATTACCAAGGTTTGTGATTGCACTTCACATACCATTGGTAAGGCCCTCATGCTGAAGACAGCACTATCTCATTGAACATGGAGAAGACATGCTGTTGCCTAACTAGAGGCTTCACTATTGTTTATGGTATTGAACGTTACCCAGCATGCCATCAGAGGAAAAGGTAACCATGGAACCAGCTACAAACCTGTTATCTACCATGGTGACCAGCAAGATACGCTGGTGCAAAAAGTGACACAAAAGTTGTGAGAGTAATGATCAACTTTCTGATTTAAGGTTCATTCATGGGAATAAAAAAATCCATGCCTGACATTGGTCAGTTGATCAAGAACATGAGACTATATAGGTCATCTGCATTAAGAAAACCAAATGCCATTGTTCTGCTAAATGAACAGCCTTCATAATAATAAAATGACTCCTAATGAGACTCTGCAACACCCATTGATCAGTCCCTTGCTCAGCCATCACCAGAGAAGCTTATTCTTATAGTAGATGGGAACTCACACAAAGATCCACAACTAGAGAACGTGCAGATAGTGAAATAATTTGGAACCCTTTGATTGCATAGGTTTAACCCAGATGGGATCCCAGTGTTGTGAAGAGAAAGTAGACATAGGGTTCCATCACTAAACAAGAAGCCATCTTCAGTTGACATCTGCTTGCAAAAGAAAACTTAGTTCTATCCAATGGAGTCTCAGTGGGTATTTGAACAATGTAGACCCTATGCTCAGTAGTAGATGGTCAACATAAAATGAACTCAAAGATGTTTTGTAGTTTTGTGTCATATTTCTTTTTTTTGGCCATTATTTGTTTTACTGGTCATATACTTGTATGTTATATTTTCCAGATTTGTGGTTTTGTTATTGTTGTTGTGAGTATGTGCTTTATATTTGTTTTCCCATTTGATATTGAAAAAAAAGAGAGAGAGAAAGGGTTTGTGGAGTTGGGAGGGGTGGGAAGAAGGGTAGAATATGGAAGGGTTGAATTAATGGAAACTGATCAGAAAATATTTTATAAAAAGAACTTTTTAAATTAGAATAAACATAGAAGAAGAGACTTTTATCTTATTGACTGGGGTAAGAAAAATCTTTAATGAGCATATTTAATGAAAGAGAATGTTAGTAATAATATGTTGAATTTAATGCACACAAGTGTGATATGTATTCTTTTAAAATATGTTGACGAAAGATCTTTGCCACACGGAAAGTCTGTGTATTGAGATCTAATGATCAATTACTTAGGTTTTTAGAATATTTTCAGGTGTATTTAAATAAAGTCATCATTACCTATATGTACCTGGACACTGAAATAATTGGAAACAGCTGAAGATAGTTCTAAAATTCCAGCTCACTAACTACATGACCCTGAACAATATGACATTAAACAGTTCATTTGATTCTCTACTGCTTAGTTAATCAACTGTAACATTGGGATAATTACCTCATAGATACAATGAAAATTTAAATGTGATAAAAAATTATAGAGAGAACAGTGTTATTGCTATAAAATGGGGGGTACAATAATTGTTTTCATTTATCATGTCCTAGATCACCTCAAGTTTCAAAGAATTAAAATAACAAGATATATGTTTAGTAACCAAGTAACCACTTGATAATCAAATTAGGACATTTGTTGAAAATAACAAAATTCAATTAAAATTGGCTCAAGAAGTATGCTTCATGAATTTCGATACTATGTTAATGCCCTAATAGTAATAATACAAATTATGTTATTTATGCACCTAATTTAACTTGGATAAATATATGTAAACATATTCCTATGTTCTTTTTTCACTACTCACCCATCCATAATAAAGTGGATAGTTAGCATAATTTTTGTATTAATATTTCAAAGACATTTTATCATATACACAGCAGAAAGGAAGTTACATAAAACACAGTTTACAACTGAAAGTACTCAGGAAGTTTTCTAATTCACAAAACAAATGAGAAGAAAGAATTTGAGAGATATCACTGATGCTTACTTTTATCTCATCCTCATTCATACCAAGAAGAAAACATGCGCATTTTAAATATTTTGTAGTTTTGGGGGACCTTGGAATTATTTCTAAGATGAAAAGAGAAGTATCATGCCATATTTCTGGGTTGAATCCTTGATAATATATCTCTTAGCAATTCAGACATGCCTGAGAAAGATCAAAATAAGAATGAAATATGGCAGTGAGAATATTTGTCAGTATAAAACTTTATGAAATAGTAAAAAACAAAAACACTTCAAGTCAACAATAGGGTTTTGCTTCTTGCACACATTGCATATTTCACAAGGGTTGAAATGGTCTTTGTTTCACTCAAGGATTCATGATGAAGGAAGTTTTGACACTTGTACTGTTAATATTTGGGAACAATCTATTGCAATAACAGGAACAAATGTAGCAAAATCAACCAAAAATGTTTTTAAATGAAGTCTTATAAGTTTAAATGGAAAACATTTTAATAAATACCATATCATCTCATACATAAACTGGTCCTAGGATATGCAATTTTTATCTAAAAATATTTTACATTTCATATAGTATCTATACTTATAATGCTAAGAAATTATGTGATCAAGACATCTCCATACCCTCCCTTAAAAAAGTTTTTATCAACAATCATGCAATGCTTCTTGGGGTTGGGATTCATCTAATGATGTTGAGCAACAATGAAGTGAATGCCTTTTTTTGTTTGTTTGTTTTTTTTGCTTTTGTTTTTGAGATAGGGTTTCTCTGAGTAACAGTACTGGCAGTCCTGGAATTTGCTTGGTAGACCAGGCTGGCCTCGAACTCGTAGGAATCTACCTGCCTCTGTCTCCTTAGTTCTCTGATTAAAGGGGTATGTCACCAATACCTGGTATGAATGACAATTTTAATGACATATATTTTGTTGCATTTCTATATGGGTATAAAAAATATTTCTGACCAAAGAGTAGAATCTATTAATAATGAAAGTTCCAACTCAGGTGCAAGAATCCCAGCATATTTATATGGTGGTACCCACAGAATTACTTATTAACTGTTGCTTTAAGCGTCTTATTTTTGTGAAGAAGTTATTGTGTGGATAAATCAAGGTCTTTGTGCTCTGAATTCCACAGAAATTGAAATATTTTCCACATATTGAACTGTTATTTATACATTTATTTTATAGGAACTATTTAAGATTGCTATCACTTAATCCAAGCCCAGAAAAGATATAGTGACAGGAAAGAATAAATCAGTTTTATGTTGCTGTCCTCACCTTTTTTTCCCTATACGTGCTCATAACAAATATTTTAATGACACCGATTTTCAAGCAAAATGGCTGTACTTTCTTATATACTCTAATCATAAATTTTCCACTTTTTTTCTAAAGTACATATGTCAGTACAGAAAAGATGATGAAGAACAGAGGGGGAAATTGCCAAAGTTTTAAAGAATGCATCCAATATTTTTCTGGAGGTTGCAGCAAAATTACAATAATGTGTGAGATGATATGTCAAAAGGAAAACATATACAGTGAAATATTATTCAGATAGAGAGTTATGTTCCAATCAAGCTTCAGCATAATTCAAGATATTCTAGGTTGGTTAGTTATTTGAAGATTGATTCATTTGTCATGGACGTATTTCTTTCATGATGTAATACGAGTAACTTTTTATCACAAAGAATATTTTTATTCCAGAGCACTAAGGAAATGCCTCAGTCGGTAGACTGCTTGTTTCACACGCATGAGGAACTGAGTCAAGATCCCTGATATCTCCTTTGAAAAATACAGAACAAAATGTGATTGTGGTGGACCATACCAGTAATCTCAGCACTGTAATAGTGGAGACAGGAGGATCTTTGGTTCTAATTAGTGAACATCAATTTCAGTGCTAGGTCCTCTTCAAGGAAATAAGGTAAGAAAGCATTGGAAGAAGGCATGCTATGGATATTTCTGTCCTGCGTACACATAACATGGGAATATACATTAACACTTACATAGACATAGAACACACAAATATACACACAAAAATTTATCTAAGAAACAAGTTTTCTAGCTTTTTGGTACATTTTGTTTTCATAACATTTAATTATAGTAGACCACTTGTGAGTATTCAAAATCAAAGTGGCAAGTAAATGAAGAAAAGGAGCAGAAGAAATAGATGTGGGAATGACAAAATAAACAGAAAAGCATGAAGTTTTATTTATTTTTGGTTTTCCTATTGCTAGTACCAATTATACTTGCCTTCTGTGTGTGTACAATGGGGAAGATGTGGATTAAGAGTATGATTATAAAAAAATTAAATTTTCTATTCACGAAAGACATGCTTGCTTCCTATTTGCTCATTCTCATTAAGTGACTCACAGTAACTGTAAGATTGCTTTAAAAATATTATACTGGAAAAGAACTAATAAAACATTAAATAATAAAATATGACACTAAATTAAGCCTGTATGAATATTTGATGTACCAGATAAATGCTGAAATAACAGTTTGAAGTTTTGCATGGAGAAACTAAAATTATAATAATTAAACTGCAACTTCTTCAGTCAATCATCTATAGAAATTTTGATGTTCTGTTTAATTAGATTTATTTGTGGCTGTCTTTCATTATGCTAGAAATCCTTGGTGAATACTTTGTTAGGTATTCGTTGATTAATACACAATGCTCATATATTATACACTAATTTCCATTTATATGAAGTTAATTATAAATCTCTAATAATTTATGATAACTGTGGTTTATAAAATTATTAATTTTTCTGGACAATTTAAATAAATATGGATGAATTTTTCAAGGCAAAACTGACTCATACTGAATAACTAAGATTTTTTTTTATATATCTAGGTGCAAACCAATATTTGTGTAACATAAAAATGTGCCAGTAAAATAAGATGTTTCATATGACATAATTTTTTGGCACATTAGCAATTATTTTATATGTTAATAGATCCTTTGTCCTTTACCATTCATAGGGAATACAAACCAAGGAATTCATCAAAGGAGATGAAAGCACACATTTCTTTTCTTTCATTCATAAATATACACTTCATTTTTAAAACATGAAAGTATACATATTCTATCCTGACCCAATTTATATAATATAATGGAAGAATTTTATACTGTGAATCTTATCTATGAATTAGAGATTTCTGCATCACTGAGTTAAAAACGGTATCACTTTGTAGTTGTACTTATTGTCTTCTCTGTTTACTATGTGCTGAGCAGTAAGCTGCCTACACATACTTTATTTAGATGAGAAAGGATTCATATTGTGAATTTTGATAATAACTAATTATGCTTGTTAAAAGTGTCTTAAAACGTACCTCAAAATTTCTTTGGGCTCATTTTGACATTTGGAATATATTTCAGTGCTATTACATGACAATCATAAGGAGATATAACTATCACTTTTTGCTTGTTGTTATAAGTATATATATTTTTAGAATTGTCTCCAATTTTTTTGTGGGTGTGTGTATGTGTGTGTGAAGTATACACTATCTGTATATGGTAGCACAGAGGTACATTTTTTTCTCCAGTTTTAAAATAATTACTTTCTTCTAGTTCAATTATATCTAAGTTGTTTAGTATGTCAAACTTCGGTAGCCAACTCAGTCTATATCTTTAGAAAAATCACATTTTAACAAAATTGGTAAAATTGCCTTACTTGTGCTTTTTTGTGTGTCCACAGTGCTGGGAATCAAACTCTGAAACTCATGAATGACAGGTAGATGCTCTACTTCTGAGATGTGTTTTTAGCCCTGTTTGTGATTTATTTTTATTTTTATTTTTTTGAATCAATAACTTTTTTATTTTTAACATAATTTTTAATTGTTTCTTTGGGAATGTCACATCATGTACCCCAATTCCACTCATTTCCCAGTCCCTTCTTTTTTTTTTTGAATATATTTTATTTTATTTTACAATATAATTCAACTTTACATATCAGCCATGGATTCCCCCATTCTCCCCCCTCCCGCCCCGCCCCCC
>CABHPP010116460.1:0-13693 GCA_902168425.1 Peromyscus attwateri | reverse complement strand
TCTCTCTCTCTCTCTCTCTCTCTCTCTCTCTCTCTCTCTCTCTCTCCCCTATCTATAAAAATTAAGGAAGGTAGAATGCAGTAATATAGTGCAGTTTTATATATAATTTAGAATTAGGTAGGAAATAGAAATATAATAAGAATATTAGGAAGAAAATTTAACATAAGAATAAGCAAATCTAAGGATATAAAGAGTAGGTTTTCCCAACCAGGGAAAATAATATCCATAGTGGACTTGGCAGTTCCAGAAACCACCAGTAACAACAAGAAGTAGCTCCAGAGACTGCCATCTTCAAAAAATAGCAGCCAGGCGTCCACGGCTGATACCCATAAAACAGCATAGCTTCTCAAGCAGCAGGTGCCAAGAGCCAGTGCAAGCGCCAGCAGCCAGAGGGTCTCTGAAGCTGAGACCCTCAAGGCATCAATGCTGTGCAGGAGGCAGATGCATGAGTGTCTACAAGCTTTTTCCACTGTGAAAAATGAACAAGCTAAGCCACGAGAGAGGCTAACGGCAAGCAGCAGTTTGGAAAGCCCTGCAGTGATGCCATGCCGCAAGAAAAGTGAACAGCAAGCAGAGCAGCAGTGAACAGCAGAGACGGCAGAGTCCAGACTGCTTCTGGAGGCTGAGAGCAGAATGCTGTCAGTGCTGGACAAGCAGCTGAGATGCACTGGAGAGCATGAAACTGTGCAGGTAAGAACTGTACTCCAGGCTGAACAGCCAGCCTGAGGCTCTGTGGGAACTGCTGAGACTGACTGCAGCTCCAACTTCCACCAGCAAGATGTGGCTGCATTCATGGAGTTGCCCTGAGGTTACATTCATCATACTACAGGACAACTTACAACAGGACAGTGTTCAGACAATTTCGGGACCCAGTTTGCCGAGCACTTGGACCGTCAGTGACACAGGTAATTGGGTTGTCCTCCCAAAGCCGGGGTTGCTATGGGAAGGCCACAGCTTCATCTCATGGCAGCTAAAAGAATCTTGATCTGGTACGGCTATGAGGTGAAGCTCTCTAGCCTGGTCTGGGAACATCCAGTTACAGAAGGCTATAGACTGCAAAGCACAGTGGTGGCTGGGAGCAGAGGTTTCAGAGAGACTTGCTTGAACTGAAAAGTTTTGGTTGTGGGACTTCTTGTATTTGGAACTGTTTGCTTTGAGAGTCATTACGACTCTGACAGCTATACACACACTTAAGTGCAGCTGACAGGCCAGGCCCTGACTATGAATGCTCACAGGAACTTTTAGGAATGGTACCAGAACTCTTTTTGAACTTTTGGACTTAAGTAATGAAATGGACAGTAATGATTTCATTACAATGGGACAGTTTGAATTTACTAATGCATATAGACTCTACCAACTTTGATGGTGGAACTGTTTATGTAAAAATGGAATTGCTTATAAAGAAATTTAGATTTTCTAACTAGGTTTGAAATTTAATTTAAAATATAAAGAAAAGGGAGAGTTAATATTCCTCAGTATATTTAATTTAAAAATATTTTCATGTTACTTGAGTAAATTAATGTCATGTTTTGTATAATTATATTAGGAAATTGTTTTTGAGAATAGGTTTGTAGGAATTAAGGTTGAGAGTTGAGAGTAGGTTTGTAGGTTGAGAGTAGGTTTATAGGAATTTAGTTTGAGAGTATGTTTGCAGGATTAAGAGCTTGCTTTAAGATGTAATTTTAACTATATATAGAAATATTAATATTAAAATTATGTTAACCTGTTAGTCTTTAAGTTTGATGCAGTTGCATCAAGAGTTTTTTTTTTCTTTTAAAATATAAAGAAGAGGGACCTGTTGTAGCTTACTAGGTTTCCTAGTGGCTGTACCCAGCAGGACTGCATAAGAGGTTGATTGGACCACGGGCCTGCATACCAGGTGTATGTAAGGGTCTACACTTGATTGTATCTAGCAATGGGGAAGTGTTTTGCTCCACCCCTCGGCATTGTTATAAATAGACCTTTGAAATAAAGTTTGAGGCTGGTAGATAAGGATCCAGGATCACCTGAGTCTACCCTGTGTTTTCTCTCCCCTCTCTATTTCTAACTAAGTCTCATATCCCTCATTCCTCCAGAGTCCATGGGGTAAATAAATGTGGGGGCTGGTCCCCACAGAGGAAAAATGAAATATTATAATTTTGGAGTTCAAATTCAGAAATCCAAGCAGGATAAGCAGGCAGTAAAAGAATTTCTTAGTCCCTGTCAGGCCATACCTCCTAATCCTTCTAAACAGTGTTACTCACTGATGACTAAGCATTTAAATATGTGAGCCATTCTTATTCAAACAACCCTTGCCCCCAAATGTTTATAGCCATATACTAATGCAGAAATGCATTCAGTTCAATTTGCAAAGTCCCCATAGTATATCACAGTCTCAACAATGTTTAAAAATTCAAAGTTCAATGCCCCTTCTGAGATTCATGGCAATCTCCTAACTATAACAGCTATAAAATAAAAATAAAAAAGCAGATCACAGTCTTCCAACATACAATGGCACAGAAAATTCATTATCAGTCTAAAAGGGAAGAAAGGAAGCATTGTGAGGTAATATTGGACCAAAGCGAGACCTAAAACCAGCAGGGTAAACTCCAAATTCTGCATCTCAATGTCTGATGTCAAAGTGCTCTTCAGATCGCCTACTCTTTTATGTAGCATGAATCTTAAAAGGCCTTATTAATAAAATCAAACCTGAGTCAGGTACTGGGGTGAACTGGAAGATCAGAGAACCAGAACAAGCCACAGCTACCTCACCTTGCCGGATCCTCAGCTGGTCTTGTTTCCTCAGACTGGAAGCCTCTGTGTCCTCATATCCGAATGACTCTCAGCTGAACTGCTGCTAGAAGCCTGAATGCTTAACCAGGCCAAATGCTTAACCAGCCAAATACTTAACCAGCCAAATGTTTTTAGTTTCTGGTCTTCATGCCTTATATATCTTTCTCTTTCTGCCATCACTCCCTGGGATTAACGGCTCGATTTCTGGGATTAAAGGTGTGAGTCACCATGCTTGGCTGTATCCTTGAACAGATGGATCTCTGCCTCTGGAATGCTAGGATTAAAGGCATGTGCTACCACTGCCTATCCTAAGTATCTAGTGGCTTTTCTGTTCTCTGACCCCAGATAAGTTTATTAGGGTACACAGTATATTGGGGAACACAATACCACCACACTTTTAAGCTTTGTTGACTACAACATACTTCTTTCTCTTGGGCTGGTTCCACACTTCAGCTACAGGTCCCTATGGCAGGTATCCCACTACTCTGGCATATCCAACATCTTGAGTTCTCCAACACAATCTAGGATTCATTCTTCAAAGCTTCATACAATAGCCTTTCTGGGATTCCATGAATGGACATCCCTGACACATACTTGACCTCTGTGGCTTTCCTTTGCTACAGAGGGAGATACTACAACTGCTTTGTTGTATCCTTGACTCTAAACCAGAACCATATGGCCAAAGCTGCTAAATTCTTTTGTTTACTGGGCTTTTGGTCCCCTCATTCAATTACATTTGCATCAACTTCCTGTTGTTGTTTTCCTTCACTGCTTAAACTTTGCTTTTCTTTTCCTTTTTTAAAAACATAATTTTATATTGATTCTTTGGTAATTTCCCATCATGTACCCCAATACCACTTATCTCCCTGTCCCCCTATATCCATCTCTCACCACTGCATTGTCCGCAAGAGACCCCCAATAATTAATTAAAAACCAAAACAAACAACAAAAAAAACACCTCACTCCCCTACCTTTCCCATCTCTCCAATACCTCTTCATTTGTGCGAGTGGCATTGGGATCTGCTGTGTGTCAGACATTCTACCATTTTTTTCCAATTAGCCTCACTTGCAAATGTTCATTGTACTGAGTCAGTGGTCTGGTTCAAGGTGCATACAACATCACAGGACCCTGAGTAAAACTCCTCCTGGATATCCTGCTGTTGCCACAAATCATGGAGATTCTGAGGTTATCATTCTGCATGACCAGTCCTTTCATGTGTTCTAGCAGGCCATAGATGGGGTAGATGTTAGGGTATGCCAATCCAAGACCCAGGACGTGGGTCTGGGTAATAGCTGCGCTGGCCTGCCTGGGCCACTGGGATCGCCCCCTCACAGTCTGGGCTGGCTGAAGGCATTCACACGCCTGCCAGGCACCTTGCAGAGCCAGGCTGGTAAGGTATCATCACAATGAGCAAATACATGGTAGAAAAATGGGAGAGAAAGAGAAGCAGAAGAATTCATGGGCTGTGTAAAGAGATAGATCTAAAGGAGCGAACACACGGAGAAATAAGCTTAACCTTTTCTTTAACCTCTTTTTGTAAGTTGGAAGTTTAGCTGGGTGAGTCTTGCCCTGATGTCACCACTTCCTTTATTCCACTTATGATCAAGTTTTCTAAAAAAAAAAATCTTTTTATATCCTTGAGTACTGAACTTATCGAAATTATACTGCCTGTGTTCCTTTTCTCCCAAAACTGTACTTTTTTTTATTTTTACTTGCCAAAATTCCTCCTTTCCATTATAGACCTACATAAAAGTGACCACTAAAAAGTATGTGAAACAGTCAATACTAGTCTGTCTTGAAATCTCCTCTGCAAATGCCATTAATCCAAAACTTTCCAATTTAGTCTCAGGCAGATTTTTTTTTTTTTGGACAAGGGCAGAAAGCAGCCATTTTCTTTGCCAAAATATCATAAGAATAACCTTTAGGACATTTAATAATATTTTTTCTCCTGTGAAAATTCTAGGCTGTCATGATCTACAATGCTGTCAGTACCACTGTCTTCCACATTCCTACTCATATGGCCCATTAACCCCCACTTAAAGAGTTCAGCTGCTTTCCTAATCCAAAGTCCAAATTCACATTCTGTCACCAAGAATCACAGTTCACACCAATCACAAGAATAACCCACTCTCTGGTACCTACTTTTGACTTAGTCAGCATTCTGTTGATATGAAGAGACATCATGACTCTTGTGGTTTGAAAGAAAATAGTCCCCAAAAGGAGTAGCACTATTAGAAGGTGTGGACTTGCTGTGGGATGGTCTGTATGTCAAATGCTCTGATTGGTCAATAAATAAAACACTGATTGGCCAGTGGCCAGGCAGGAAGTATAGGCAGGACTAAGAGAGAGGAGAATTGAGAATTGAGAGAACAGGAAGGTGGGAGGAGACACTGCCAGCCGCTGCCATGACAAGCAGCATGTAAAGATGCGGGTAAGCCACGAGCCACGTGGCAAGGTATAGATTTATAGAAATGGATTAATTTAAGATATAAGAACAGTTAGCAAGAAGCCTGCCACAGCCATACAGTTTGTAAGCAATATAAGTCTCTGTGTTTACTTGGTTGGGTCTGAGTGGCTGTGGGACTGGTGGGTGAGAGAGATTTGTCCTGATTGTGGGCCAGGCAGGAAAACTCTAGCTACATGGCCTTGTTGGAGAAAGTATGTCATCGTGGGGACCAGCTTTGAGGTCTCTTTTTCTCAAGCTTCCTTCAGTGTGACAGCCAGTCAACTTCCTGTTGCCTGCAAGATGTAGCTCTCTCAGCTCCAGCACCACATCTGTCTGCACACTGCCATGTGAAACTGTAATGAGTAATCCTCAATTAAGAGTTTTCTTCATAAAAGTTGCTGTGGTCATGGTGTCTCTTCACAGCAATAGTAAAGCCTAACTAAGACAATGACCATGGAAATGCTTTTAAAAGAGAACATTTAATTGGAACTTGCTTACAGTTTCAGAGGTTTAGTCCATTATCATCATGGTGAAGAGCATGACAGCATTCAGGAAAGTCAACATGGTGCTGTAGAAAGTAGCTGAGAGTTCTACATCTGGATCCACAGGGAGCAGAAAGAAAGAAAGTCATGGGCCTTGCTTGGGCTTCTGAAACCTTAAAGCCCTACCCCTAGTGACAAACTTCCTCCAGAAAGGCCATACCTATCCCAGCAAGGCCACACCTCCTAACCCTTCTAAGTAGTGCTACTCTCTTATGAGTAAGCAAACAAATATATGAGCCTATGGGGGCCATTTTTGCTCAAACTATTACACAATATAAGCAACTCCATGGAGAAAGGGCTTTTGAAGGTTTAAGTACATTATCTAATAATTATCTCTTTATTTCCTTAGCATATTTTTAAGTGAATCAGCTTTCCTGATGTGTAGGACAGGTTATTGACAGGCTCAGTTGGGTTAACTATTAAGGATTGTAATGTCTCTACCAAAGGCCAGAGCTGTAACTCATATTCTATTTTTTAAGGATTAATTAACTTTCTCTTAATAGGTCTAATAAACCCTAATAACATCATCTTTTCACATTTTATTTATATCCTATAGAGTTAGGAGAGACAGTTGTGATGCTTCTTTTTCTAGGGTTACAAAGGAGAAAAGAGGCAGTAATTTAACATCCCAGTTCAATATAGTGATGACCCAGACCATGCCTCAGGAAAGAAGATTCACTTTAAGCAATGCTAGAGACCTAGGGTTTGGTATAGTGGCAATTAACATAGGCAGGTGTGGCAGTTACTTGCTGCCACCTAGGGGCTTCAAGGTCAAACCTGGAATAGCTACCTACTACAGTGGGGAATTATCCCTTCCGTGTGATAATGCAGTCTTCCTCCATAGATAGACAAGTCTTATTGCAGTCACTATGGATAAAATTCTGTTTGGTCTGCTTGCCTTTCTAAAAGCTGTAACTTTTTTTTGTTTCTTCTTTTTTGTTCTTTCTCTTGGATGTTGGCCAGAGAAGAAGTATACTTCCTCTGGTACTTTGAGATTTTTCACTGTTTTTCTAAAGCTCCCTCCCTACCATGTGGCTGCTTTTCTGACCCATGGCTACTTACAAGCAACATGTTTTTTTTCTGATCTTCATCTTCATCTCTTCTTCTGAGCAGCTGCCCATGTATAGAGCTTGCCTGCCCTGAGGTTTTTCTTTTGAAATGTGATAAAAACATCTTCAACCTTCATTTTGAGTATGTTCTTAGAGTCCTTTATTAAGAAGACAAAGGACTCTAATATGGGACTCCAATTCCCATCTGATGACTCTGGATGAACTCCTCAAACATTTCCAGTAACAATCCATTGGAAATTATTCAACAACAATTGTGCTTACATATATGAATATCTAGACACAGAGGGTGAAATAGATCATTTTCTCTCACTGTTCATAAATATCAAGATAACTCTGAATGAATCAATACTCCACATGCATGACCTTAAACTTTAAACTACTGCAAAAGGCCATAGGGAGATGCAATTCAAGATCTTGATGGAGAAATTAATTTTCTGAAAAGGAATTATTCAGAAATTAAGAGAAAGAATTGACTAGTATAATTTATTCAAACATAACTTTTCCCCCACAAGAAGAGAAAATAAAATCAATAAAGTGTAAATATACAAAATTGAAGAAAATATTTATCTGATTGATCATTTATATACTGTATATAAAGAGGGAGGAGAAGAGTGTAGCTGAAGTTTTCCTGTGTCCCACATGGCCCGTGGTCAGGATAAGTCTCTCTCACCCACCAGTCCTGCAGCTGCTTGGACCCAAATAAACACACAGAGGCTTATATTAATTAAACTGTATGGCCTAATGGCTCAGGTTTCTTGTAGCTAGATCTTACATCTTAAATTAACCCATTTCTATAAATCTATACTTTGCCATGTGGCTTGTGGCTTACTGGTATCTTTACATCTCACTTCTCATGGTGGCAGCAGCTGGCAGCGTCTCCTGACTCAGCCTTCCACTCCCAGAATTTTCCTCTCTGCTTATCCTGCCTATACTATACTACCTGCCTGGCTACTGGCCAATCAGCATTTTATTTATTAATCAATCAGAGCAACACATTCACAGCATAAAGAAAGACATCCCAAGCACTTCTCCTTTTCTTTTACTCAAAAAAGAAGGTTTTAAATTTAACATAGTAAAATTACACATAACAAAACAATTATCAACCAAGAACAAAATTACTTATCTGCAAAAAAATAAGAATTCAATCAATAACCTGGTAAATAATCACAAAAGATTTTTTAAATAGAAGATATGCAAAAGGCCTTAAATATTCTAATAAAAATCACTACATTTAGTCATCCATAAACTGGAATTAAAAACTACATAGTGATTATCTCACTTCCATTAGAATGACTATCCCTGAAAGTGATTATAAGTATGTGCAGAAAAAGAAAACGTCTTTACTGCTAGTAAGGATAGAAGCAGTATCGTTCAGAGACAACTCAATAAACTAAATGTAGAATTACCATATAATTCATTTATTACATGCCTGGGTGTATACTAGAAGGGAATGAAGAAAGCCGGAGCATCTGGGTTTGTTTGTGTGTGTGTGTGTGTGTGTGTGTGTGTGTGTGTGTGTGTGTATGTGTGTGTATGTGTCACTATTTACAATTACCAAATTAAGGATTCAGAGTAATTGCCCATCCAAAGATGAGTGAATAAAAATACACTATATATATATATATATATATATATATATATATATATATATATATACAATATATTTTATTAGCTGATCAATAATTTAACTGTTTCATTTTCATTTAAATGGATTTATCAGAATCATCGTGTCATACTCAGAAAGATAAGGATTACTTATTTTCTGTTATGTATGAAAACCAAAGAAAGAAAGGAAGGATGAAAGAAGAAAGGAAGGAAGGGAAGGAATGAAAGGAGGAAGAGGAGGAGAGAGAGAAAGACAGAAAATTTGGTCTGAATGTCTAATAGTAGTACATAAATGAAGAGAAAGAGACAAGTTAAAGGAAAGAGCAAGGTACAAGGTTAAGAAAATGAAAGTAGGAAAAGGGGACTTGATTAACACACAGGTGCATGCCTGGAAAAATAATCATGATATCTATGGATTTGTACAAATAGTATGAGTTAATTTTTATAATTAAAACAAAACAAGATCTAGTGGTTTGCTATCTAAAGGAAAAGATGAAATGTAGGGTCCATACATGGAATAGTACTGCCATTTACATAGAGACACACATAGAAAACATCATAAAAGGAAGTAGTGTCACATAGACAGACATATACTGCATAAAAATATTTGTGTATATTTGAAACCCAAAGCAAAGTCATAAAAGCCAAGGATAATGGCTGTTTCTGAAAGCTCAGGTTAGGAGGTAGGGTAAATGAGAAGATATTGTACAACTAGTATAACATTTTAATTACATAATTTCCAGAAGTCAGTTGTATTGCACGATGATTCTAGTTTATTCATACTTAAAATTAGCAGGTATAACTTTTAAATATGAAAAACATAAAGTAATGAATATATTAATTAGCTTGATTCCTTCACTTTGCAGTATACTCATACATAACACATACATCTGGCATGAACAAATTTAGTTTGTTAATTACATGTTAATCAAGCATACTAAATAAGTACAACTACTTAAACAATTTTTAAGAATCATAAAGGTAATTATTAACTCTAGTAAAAAATGAAGTGATATATACAATTGAACAGGTGTCCAAATTCTCCCTTCAAAATTTGTATTGTAAGAAATTAACTATAGTTTTTGGTGCATATAAAAAACAACTGGATTCATAGATAACTATGAAATGTGCATATGTACATTGTAGGATATACAGAAAATGAGCCAAATCTTCATACTCTGCTTTAGAAAGAAAATGTCTAATGTCTCAAGTTACAAATTCCAGAAGCATCAATAAATGACCTTCACTAAAACATCATTTCATGTACTTGAAAATGTGTCTTGGGACAGGCAAATCAATCCTAGGTATTAGATGTATTATTTTCTAACCAAGTCTTATAAAACTGTATCGCTTTTTCAAATGTGTTCATATTATATTTTTACAGTGTGAAAATATCATAGTGAAATAATCAACAATTTGCAGCTGATGAAATTTTTAATCAGGATAATTGAGAAGGAAATTTCTACTAGTTGTACCATAATCCTTATAGTTAATAATAACTAAAATTAATTCTTAAACACAGTTTTTATTTTAATATTAATTATTATACCTGGGATAAGGTAGCATGGGTTAATGGAAACAGTTGTAACTAGAAGTCTAAAGAGTTTTTATTCCCAGTTTTTTCAAGAATGCTGTAGTTATGACTCACTTAAAAATTCTTGGGACCAATAACAGGAGAGAGTACAGGATAGGAGGTCAGGAAAGAGCAATTTCCAGATCAATAAGAATAAGAAGACTATATGGGGCTGTCACAATGAATTATATATCTTTCCATACTAATTACAATTACTAAGAATAAAAGGTATGGAGAGGTAAAAAGATTCAAATATAATGTAGGCTATGTTATTTTGGATTTCACTGTATTTCTTTGATTTTCTCTCATAACTAATAGGACAGTGACGTGTTGCTAATAAAATATACATAATAAGCCATTATTATTAAGCAAAAACAAAAAAATGTGTTTATCATGAATGGCTTACAAAATAGCTCTTAGTCTTTGAAACTTACTACAAGAAAAGTAAGTGGTACAAGGTTTTGTCTAAAACCATATTCATTCATAATCAAAACTGATTAATTAAGTACTTTGTGTTTTCTCTATAAAACCACTATCTACAGAATGTAAAATCAGGATAAGTGACTGATAGGCCATTAATTTTTTTTTTTTTTTTTTTGGTTTTTCGAGACAGGGTTTCTCTGTGTAGCTTTGCGCCTTTCCTGGAGCTCACTTGGTAGCCCAGGCTGGCCTTGAACTCACAGAGATATACCTGGCTCTGCCTCCCGAGTGCTGGGATTAAAGGCGTGCGCCACCAATGCCCGGCCTGGTAGGCCATTTATTTACGTCATGTTTATCCATGGTCCTGACTATTCAATTGACTAGTTTTTAAAAATCAAGTTTTTACTTTTAATTTAGTTTTGATACCATTTCTTCTTTTGAAGATTCTAAGAAACATCAATAATAAAAAGAGAAAAAACATGATAAAGGATTGCTGTTGATTGCTAGAATATAGATCCTAAGACTAAATATTGAACTCCAATAAAGTACTCAATCCCTACAGAAAATTCATCTTTCATAACATATTGTCAGGGACAAGGACAGAACCTCTAGTTAGTGGAAAAGTACAGACCCCCATAAGACAGGGAACTAGATCATCTTACAGTCAGGCTGCTTAGCTACAGGACATTGAATAGAGCCCTTCACCTTTTCACCCTGTAAACATCCTGCTAGTTTGCCCCACCTTATGCAGATAACAGCCTCTTGCTCCCCCGACCCTGCAGGAACTATATAAACCCTCCTGGAGAAAAATAAAGTTGCACCTTGATCAGAAATCTTGACTTGGTGTATTTCCTTTCTGTCTCCTGTCCCTAATCATTCCGTCCCTAGGGTGTCGAGAACCCGTTGAAGCCCTGCAGGTCGGGGCACATATGCTGGAATAAATAGAAATTAATGACAGTCAAATAACATGGCTGGAGATGAAGCTAAATGATAGATCACTTGCTTAGCCTTTGCAAGTTCCTGGGTTCCATAGTCACTGTCAGAAATAAACACAAATACTGCTTTCAGCACTGCTCACTATGCTAGAAGCTAATAACTGTTAAACCTTGCATAACAGACAAAGAACGAAGAGAAAGACAAAATGGAATAAAGGTTTAGTGCTAGGGTTTAGTAATTATTATGATGTAGTTAAAAAGTTGTTCAGAGATATGAAATAGTAATATTTTTAAATACTTTAAAGGGGATTCAAAATGGTCAAGCACAAAAACATAAGAGATATAGGTTGGACAGAAATCTTGACTCATTAGGCCTCAGGTTTCCTCGTATTTGCTTCAATGTAATTTTTTGTATTTTTGTAGGTTTTCAATTGGTAATAGTTTTTTTCACCTTGGAAAGAAAATAAGCATAATTTAATTGATGAAAGAGTTTTTTCTTTTATTTCTAAGAGTGTGTTTCAATTGGTTTTTACTTTCAACTATATTGAAAGAGGCATCCAATTATCATAATCCTCATACGAACTGAATGAACATTTCATAAACTATAGTTAGTATCATTTTCTGTCACAACGAAATCTTAGGTTTTTCTGTTTTGCTCTAGTAAGTCTTTTTACTCATTTTCATCATGCACATGATCTCATTAACAGATAATAGTATGACATTTTTTAATTAAATCTTTTTTTGTAAAGGCAAAAGAATATGAAGAGACACTGGCCCCATTATTATTTCCTTGAAAGTTGAAGTGTTTTTGCAAGAGCAAAATAAGAACCGTTATGTGTGGAATAAGTTGATGCATTTGTGCTTGTATTGACTCGTTTAATGCTAGTTACACATAATATATTTATAGAATTAGTGTTATAAAGTATAATTTAAACAAATGGATATAAATGTGGATGTAGCCTAAATACACACACACACACACACACACACACACACACACACACACACATACACACATAATTCTATATATTCAATAAAAAGTAATCTAAAAGCCAAAGCCTATTTTGCCCAAATCAATTAAAATTTTGGGTGATCATTTTTAGCATTAATTTTCTTTTCACAATTTTGGGTACCTGAAGGAACTTTTCTAGGTACTAAAGTTGTGTACATTCTGACATAATCTGAGATCAGAGAATTAATATGATGAATTAATATGATATCCATTACTTTTGAACATAGCTCTAAACCAAAGTACCTTGAAGACTTCATGAAATAAAAATTTTTTGGAACTGCCATTAGTACAATCTGAAGAGAACATGTATTAAACAAGCAACATCAAAAAATACTCTCCACATTAATCTTTATGTATTCATTTGCTAATAGAACACACTTGAGATTTATTTTTTACAACAGAATAATATGGAAACTCTTAGGCCAAATTATTGGTTTCATTATGAAAAATAATTCCACATAATTTAGAAAATAACAGTGTGTTTATTTTAGGTATGATGTACTTCATGAGAGACATGAATGTCAAGGCATTTTGTTTGTATATTAAACTAAAATCATGTTCACAAATTTATATGATAATGAGGACAAATATGAATTGCTTAGAAATAGAATTTATGAACTTCACTAATATTTATGAATAATAGTCCAAGTTATTTGAATTTCCTCAGTTTTTGTTTAGTACCATTTTTGTGTTCTGGAATTCTATTGATGAAAATACATTACATTTAGTAGTCATTTCTATTTAGTCTCCATTTGTTTGTGGCAAGTGTTTAGAACTTTATTTTTAAGAACTTGAAGGTTTTTGAGGCTTACTGGTCAAATGCTTTGTTAAATGTTTCATGATTTTCTCACAATAAACCATGGTATATGAGTTATTGAGAGGAAGGCCACTGGTACATAGTATCATGTACACCAATTTCATCGTGTAACAGGGCACATGTCATGAATATACTTTATGACTATATATATTTTTTGTATGTGGTAGTGGGGATTGACTCCACTGCCTTGCATGTTTTTGTCAAGTACCCTGTTGCTGAGCTACATTCCCAATGTTGATGTTGTTTTTGAATGCCTGACCAAAGTAACATTTTTCGAATTTCTCTGTTGAAAATATTGTCCTTCCCCACTGAAAGAAGCCAGGATGTGTAGCCCACATGATGGATATTATGCATCTCTCTTCAAGGACAGTGATTGTATATTGATTATTTAAAATTCTTGCATTGGAGACTTGAAAATCTCTGCAATTTATCATTTTATGTAGTCATGCTTTTTATTACTGTAGATTTACAGATATATATATATATATATATATATATAT